>JZKD02S2140327.1:472110-499191 GCA_000966675.3 Picea glauca
GGGGGGGGGACTATATTCACTATCATCACTCCATTTTTCATCTCATTTACCATTTACCATCATTTGTTTTTTCTTCCAACGATACTCTGTTGCACTTTTCTTCATAAGAATTGATATACATATTGGCATGATTCAAAAATATGAAAAAAGAGATTTCTTATACTCAATTATGTTTCCTTATGTATATTAATAGCTTATCTTTTATAGTAAGTATATGGGTAAATTATTATCATAACAACAAGATAACAAATAATGAAATAAATGTTGTTAACACAAGAACCAACATTATTTATATTCATGGTTGTCACAGAAGAACCAACCATAAGAAAATGCCAGTTGTTACTCATGTCATTCCCATCCTAGAAACATTCATTATCATCACTCAAAGCCAAAATTCAGATGCCAAAATTTCTTGAGAAGATCCATGCACAGTTGCATGCAAATATGCAATAAGTTCAGTTGGGGGGTATATTAGGACTCAGAAATGTCATGTTTTTATCCACCTTTCCATTCATCATTCTTCACATTTCATCACCCCATTAACCTTTCATCATATCATTTTCATAAATATATTTGGGTTTCACCTTATTATTTTCCACTTTATTCATTTTAGTATTAAAAGGGAATTTGTGATTAAATATTAGAAAATTGACATGTTTTCATATATATCTCAAAAATGCGTGATCTTTATCATGTGTAGGAATATGTGAAGGATTAATTCAAAAAGACTTCTCAAATACTTCCTCCACCATTTCAATATTTGAGGAGATAATCCAATCCTATTTCAAGGAGAAGATCATGGGGAATGGATAACATATCTTATCCAAGATATATGAGAGATATGTGTGAGGATTTGAAGGGATCATATTTTGTAATAATGGGAAATTGGTTGAGAGAAAAGTGGATATGTAATTATGAGATGCTTATCTTATTTTCAAATCTCTCATGTATAAAAGAGAGTGCCCTCTCTTCATGAGGAGGAGGGAGTTGTTATGATGCAAATTGGATTCATGAAAAGACTCTTTTTGTAAACCTACTTGTTGAAGAGTAATGCAAGTTTGAATTCAATGATATTGGGTGTGTCTTTTAGAAGTTAGAATCTTATGATCTAAAAGCTTCCATGTTGGCATCGGCAAGGGCCACCGATCCATCTTGGTAAGGTCATTGTAAATTATTAGTGTAGATTATCATTTCATGTACCTGCTATTTTGATTTCATGTTATTATCTTTTTATTTCACTATTAGAATTTGTTGAAAAGTGTGGCAATGTAGGAACAGTTGGATATACATATTTCACCATACATGAGCTTTAATGGATCATCCCACTACACTTAGCTTTCTTTTCCATAATTTATTAGGTTACACCTTGCTAACACATGCACAATCAAGACCTCCATCTATCACCCTACATGCACCTATAATGGAATGTTGTGAATGCACAAAGTGTTAATTGTTGTTATTTTATTTTCTCCAGGAGATAGAAATAAAATTCAGCTTTTCCTTTCATGAGCCATCAATGAACAAGTCCATCATCTGAGAAAGAGATTTTGCTTGTTTATGAATTTTTCTTTCTGAATTTTGAAATGTGTGGAGAGTGTTATCTTTGAAGTGTGAAAATAGAGTGTTGAGTTTCAAATGTATCTTATTTATGCTATACTCATCAGACATAGATAAACTGCCTGTTGTTGGCACATATAGTGCATCAACTCTACTGATTACGAATCTCGGTCGATAATTTATGTTTGGTAATATATATGCATATAATTTCACCAACAATGCCATACAAAGAGAAATAATGTTCCATTTGAGTTACCCAGCCAGTGGGATCTGAACCATCAAATTTGGTCACATCCACACATGGAAGGTGTAGGTCACATTGAAAGTGATGGGGCTGAAAATTATGGGAATGAGAGGAAGTTTCACCTTAATTTTGAAAAGGTGGGTCATATGAGAGAAGATTTGCAAGGATATGCAGCTTGGCGCAGATCATCATAGTGACAGATTCAAGATGGGTAGCAAGGTCTTGTTTGAGGTCTTGTTTGAGGTCCTCTATTTTGGAATTGATGGAGGAATGCATGTTTTTATTGACGGTGGAAATATTGGCACTGAGTTGTCTCACTTCTTGTTGAGTTTCTATGAAATTAGAGTGAAAGGAATTGAAGCGAGCTTCCAAGTCTTGGCTACGGGTGTGGGCCATGATGAAGAGGGAACATGAAAAGGGGTGGGTGGGACCACACAGAAAATGGGTTATGGGTGAAGTGTATCATAACGATCAGGGCAACAAGTTGAATCCAATGGGTTAAATCCCAAATAAGGGTGTTGGAAGGGTGTTAGGTCCACGAGAAAAACATTTTGCTGAAAAATGATAGGTATGATTGTGATAAGCGCTAAGAAAGAAATCCAACGAGATAGGTTTCAAATAATGGTTCCAATGGGATCCAAACTTTTTTTGTTCTACTCCTGTAGATTCATAGTCTGATATGAAGAATATTGTAGTGATGAAATGCCCAAATGCTTAACAGGAAGAAATGTGTAGTAATTTCACAATCTGAATGCAAGAGACACAATTGCGTGGAAATAGATATTGTCAGTTTTGTTTTTGTTTCCATCCCAAGGGTTAGGGTATTCAAGGGTTTTCCCTATGCTATAGCTCTTTGATATACATGAGGGGTCCAACTCAGGGCACCAACTAAGGAGGCTAGACCATTCCCTTAGCCGTACTACCCAACTACTCAGGTACTAGAGAGTATCTTCCCAAGTGTTGTTCTTGGGGGCACTATAGCAGTCGGGTGGCCAATCGATTTATCTATGGAGAGCTTCAGGAGATCTAGGTTGATCCATATATAGGTGTTGTCTGATATGCTACCACTCGAAGGGGTACCAACAGGGGTTACAAGGGTGGCCAAAAGATGTGCGCTTAAGTACCACTTGTATTTCCTACATGTATGAATCCTCGACCATAGGTTTATGTGTGTAACAAAATATCTTTGTAGCTTAAATACGTCAGAATATGTCTCTGCCCTGAAAAAAAATTAACCCACAATTTTATGTTGAGGAAGGTGCTCTGATACCACTTGTAATATTCCAGAYATAAAATAGTATGCGGAACAAAAATAATTAGCTAGAAATGGTAGATAAACAATGATATAACCATAACAACACCACAATAATACCAATATAATACCAAAATAAAACYAGAAAGTGCACTTTGATTAGTGAGAGAAATGTTCACTTGCCTCTTTGAGGGGGAAACCTCCARCAGAGAGAATCTCTATTACAACAATATCCAAGGAAAAACTTATCATACCCTCGACTCCTATTTTTACTAAATATGTCTATCAAAAGAACAATCTAGAGGAAGATCCTTCTAGAAGCGGAAGCTTCTATTAGGTCTTCTTACATTTGACTTATTCTTCCTTATTTATAGGCCTTATTAATATTGACCTTTATTACATGGAAATATATTATTCTACCTATGTTAGGGGTTAGGTCCCTAACAAAAATTGTACCAACACCTATGCCAATAACTTGTACCAAACCTGTACCATACAACCTGTGCCAACAAATGTACGAAACCCATACCAACAATCTGTACCATACAACCTGTAACATCAATCAATCATATCAAGCCAACTCTCAACCATATACTCAATACCACTAATATGTGCTTCTCATATTGTAAAAATAAATGTATGCCACATCATCCAAACCATAAACCAATATCACCACAAGGATCTCCAACTAGATCTCCAATAATTCCTTAATGTACCAAACATGCACCAACCATGTATCAATGATAAATCAAGGTATGTCTCATCAAGGTGTGTCAATATCACAACAACATGTACCTCATGTGTGTGTCTCAAGTATGCATCAAGAATATATGTCATACATGTACAAGTACCATCAACAAGGTGTCTTATCAAGATGTCTCAATTATGTGAAGAAACCTAACTGTTATGCAGCCACAAAGTATTCAAATATAATTAATACTATTTCTCTACCAAAATGCCTCAAGCATGTGCCACATGATCCATAACATACATCAACAAAATACTCAAGGATTTGTGCTAAATACCTCTAACACATGTACCCGTTGTATGCCTCAACAGATATGATCTATGCAACAATTACAAACAACAAAAATAGCTTAAGGGCTATGCCCTAACTCTCAAAATCATATATCATACAAGATGTTTCCTCTATGTGCAATCTATCACAACTAACCGTCAACCATACATCAAAATATATGCCAATATGAACCAGAAATACACCAGCAATATACACTAGTAAATCTTACTCAACAACAAGTGCTAAACCTCCAAGAGGGAATTCACCAAACTTCTTAAGACAAACTCTCAACCAATCACATAGATCCAATTCAAGACAAACACATTAACACACCTCTTACGTTTTTGTAGCTACGGATCTATTTCTATAGTTGTGATTTTGTTGTCATGATTCTATTGCCAAGATTCTACTGTTGCGGTTTTGCTGTCATGATTCTGTTTCCATGGTTTTGTTGTCACAATTCCACTACCGTGGTTCTTCTGTTGTGATTTTGCTGCCATGATTTTGTTGCCGCTATTTTTCTACTACAATTTTTCTGCCGTAATTTTGATACCTCCGCAACAAATAAATATTTGTCATTTCTTTTCTTTGTTGCCTTGTATTTGCATAGCTTCATATGTGACAATGAAAACCTGCAAATAACCTTTCATGGATGATATTCAATGAAGTTCAATAGAGGAAAATGAGAGAGGCTTTTCCTTTCCTTTATACTCTTCATGTCTTCCTCTAGAAGTTTCCTTGCAACAACTTTACCCCTTTCTCCATCTTCTAGGGTTAACCCATTAACCCACTTTTGTCCACTTAACCACTTTTTCCACTTTGACTAATCARCCTTTGTCCACTTATCTTAACCACTTTCCTTAAATAATCAATCCATAATTATTTGTGCAACTACTTTACCAAAACTTACTTAACCCATTTTGACTAATCAAACTTTGTCTACTTAATCGTTATTTGGTGCAACAAATTTACCTTTAATTTATTTCTTTAATTCAACCACTTTGAATCTCCAACTTCTCCATGAATTTATAGGATATTCTAGAATACTTGACTTCTTCTTTGACCTTCTAGTGAGTTCTAGAATATTCTATGAGGGTCCTCTAACTTCTCAAGTTCATATCTCCCAAACCGTGAGGAACTATGTGATGTACCATATATCACCGGAAACATCATGACATGTACTTTCCATCTATCCACACATTACTTTAATATAAACGGATATTCATATCTTGATTCCATGACCAAACCTCTCTTACCAGAATTCGCTACCGAAAGTGTATCCATCTTAACCGTTTAAATCAACCAACATCAATGATAACTAACATAACCAAAATAACAATCATATTGTTGATAATCAATTGTTGAACACTTTCAACCACGTCTTTGGGACTTGTCTAAGGTTTGAAATCAATATCTATGGGTTGACATAAATCTCTAATGGTTGACATGAATTACAATCGGTTCTCTAAACCAGTTGCCCAGCAATATATTATATAACTCTTTGGGATTGATGGCAACACTAATGGTATCTATTGATGGAAACACTCTAATGAAACCCTAATGTCATGTCAATAGACATGATAATGATTCTTTATCTCTCCCTCATCACATATTCTCATGCTTCTTCATGACTTCATGCCATTACTTCTTTATCTCTCCCTCATCACATATGCTCATGCTTCTTCATGACTTCATGCCATTGCTTTATCTCTCCCCCTTTGACATCAATGGAAAAGGTTATCTCCTATTGGGGATGCTCCCCTTATCTGAATTGTCCTATGTGGGTTTCTCCCCTTGCCTAAACTATCCTTGGGGTTGCTCCCCCTGTCTATATGATGCAGATGCTTCTTTACTTTTTGGATCCTTTTTCTTCTCTCCCTTTGATACCATAAGAGTGACTCTCTTTGGGGTTTCTCCCCCTAACTGTATGCTTCTGATATGAACTCACTATCAGATGATGATATTTGTATATGTCTTTGTAATTCTTTGTTCTTGGAGATTTAGTCCATTGTATATTCCTCTTGTAAATCAAATGAGATATATGAAAAGTATTCAAAATATTGTTTAAGCATTCAAATAATTATCCATTGTCTTTGAATTAGTCTCTGAACTTATCTATGAACCCATCTCTGAATCAATCTCTAAACTAATATCTGAACCAATCTATCCTAAACTTATGCACTCATCTACTGACACATATCTTTCTAACCAATCCATCTCTTTCCATGTGACCCATATTGTACCTATAAAATTCAACTGCTCAATTGTCCACAATATTGACCCATATGTCATTGTATTGTTCCAACTCTATGATTCTACTACTAATCATCATATACTTGTATTTAAAACTGAAACATGTTCATTAATCAATCACTCTGTCATCCTGTATCTCAACAATGGAACCAATCTAAATCAAATATCTGTAATACTATTCTGAAATACGTCATGATGTCTGAATGATAGATCAATGAACTACAACATTTGTTGCATAGACTCCCCATGTTACATATTCATATTAACTGGGAGTATCCAAGTCGGATGGCTCAAAAAAATGGAGGGATTCTCCCTAAATCATATTAGTCTTTTTCACCATCTGTAGACTCATCACCTTTCTGAATGTTGACTTCTTTGTTTCTTCCTATGGAATCATCATGATCTTTCACTACAAATCTTGAAAGTATGATCTCTCAGACTTGGTCTTTTTTTACCTGCTATGTATTATGATATTGCATTATTGTGTTTCCTGGTAGTGTGATTTCTGGGACTTGTTCTTTCTTTTCTTGCCTTTCTTGTCTTTCACATACTATTTCCAATCTTGCAATTTGTGGGAATTTTTCTTCTTGTCTTTATTCCCTTCTCCAAAATTTGTGTATCTGATATATGTGTTTTCTTTCATGGAAAGCTCTATCATGCTTCTGCAATTTCGAGCTATGTGACCATAGTTGTGAAATTTGTATCATTCTATATAAGAACTTATTTCTTGATCATTTCTTCCATATGCCCTACAGTATGCAACCTTATGTCCAAAATTAGTACAATAAAAAAAATAACCATAAAATAAACTTTGATACCTGGAAGTAGATGATCATTTCTATGATGTGGTCCTTCTGTAATTATTCTTCTGATAATATCTTTCTCTTATGTTGATTCTTCATAATGATTGCGGTATTGTTGATACTTAGGATTGGATGATCTTTTATTATCTTCTACTTGAGTCTTCTTCATTTCTGGATTGTTCTTCTTTGGGGACTTGCATTCTTCTATTCTCTTGGCTTCTGCAAGTTGAATATTTAAGGAGATGATTTTTTTCTTCAATTTGTTTCTCTTGTTGACCAAATTCTTCCTCGATTTGATTTAGATAATTTTTTATTTTCTTTAGATGATTTGTCAAATTGTTTTCTCTTTTATCTCCTTCCTTTCTTTGTGTTGCTAGTTTGGCTTCCAAACATTGTTTCTGACTTTTGAGCATATCTTCAATTTCTTTGGCTTGTTTCAACTGATCCTTTAGACCTATAATAATCTATTCGGAGTCTTCATGGTTTGATGAATTTTCTTTATCTTAATTACTTCTTCCTTGAGGGAATGGTTTTCCTTCCTTGCTTTGTTTACTTGAGTAAAAGAATTTTTAAATTCTACCAACATATCCACTTCACATTCTTCATCTTTTGAATCTATTTGAAGTGATGAGCATATTTCATCGATATCCTGATCAAATTTTTCTACCTTTGTAATTTTATGAGATCCTTTTGAATAGATACTTTCTATCTTTTCCCAAATCTCTTTGGCTTATGAACATTTTTTCACTTTGATATTAGTTAAATCACATAAACTGCTATGGATAAAATTCATTGCTAACTGGTTGTTATTTTTAAATTATTTCTTGGTTGAATTATTTTATTTATTTGAACTATCATATACTATAGAAACTGAATGCCAAATATCACCTCCCTATGCCCCTAAATAAATTTTCATCTTACAGATCCAAAATTCATATTCTAGGCCAACCTGACCATTGAACCATGGTATTGGACTCTCGTATTCATATTCACTCTCCATGATCTACCTTCCAGTGGTTAAATTGTTTCCTGAAGGAACCCACTCTGATAGAAATTGTTGGATTACTGAGAAGGGGAGTGAATCAGTAATGAGCAATTATAGCACTTTTAATCCTTTTAATCATTTCCAATTACAATGTGTGTTCTTTTTCTTTGTGATTAATGTTCAATGGTTTATCTTTATCATTCAATACAGCATCAACAGTATATCGAAGCATCGTATAATCATCATCAGTAAATAATAAACAATGAGACACACATCCACATAGTCACAGTACATCGGTATTTTACATGGAAACCCAATAAGGGAGAAAACCACAGAATGCTTTTCTAATATGTCAATAGAATTACATTCATCGGAAGCTCCAATTTATTTATTTTCCAGCTGCAACTGGAAGGAGGCTCAAATCCCCTAGTTTTCAGGCTACAACCTGAGGGAAGCTCCAACTCCTCAATTCTCTATCTATGACCAAAAGGATGCCAAAACCCCCTAGTAGTTGTTGATTAAGGTTGGTTGTCATTGATGTCAACCCTTGAAGAAAGCCCGGTAGCACAAGGATTGGATAATGGACCCAAGTTTGTTTGATGTAAATATAACTAATTATTGTCTTGTCATGGTTGATAATAAGTAGAAATGGATGAAATCCAAATTGGTCCCCTTATGGTGAAATCCCTCATGGGAAGATGCTTTGTGGATTGAGTTATCCTAGAAGTATGGTTAGAGAACCCATGATTATTTTTGGAATAATGAGATGAAGTTAAGTGAATTTTTTAGGGAAACTATCATATATGGATATTTCTTTTCATGCCATTTCTGGTGGTATGTGGAATGTCACATAACTCCTCACGGTTAGATAGTTATGGCCATGAGAAGTTGGAGAACCCAGGTTTGGGTAATGAAACCAAGTTTGTTTGATGTATAATGGTATGAGTTTTGATATATTTTCAGGTAATACTATTTTATATGGATAGTAAATTTCATTCCATTTATTGTGGTATGTGGAACGTCACATAAATCCTCACGGTTTGAGAGTTATGGCCTTACGAAGTTGGAGGACCCTCATATGTCATCTAGAAGCCCCAAAAGCTCAAAGTAGTCAAAGTGGTTTAAGAGATTTTAGAAGGTAAATAATAAAGTGAGGTGATGAGTGTACTATAATTCAAATTTTATACAAATGAATTATTTAAATAATAAATTTAATGGAGAAATTAGAAGTGGGTTAACCCTAAAATAAGGAAAGTGGGTAAAGTGATCTAGAAGATGTTTTTAAGGAAGATACTTGGAGAGTATAATAAGAGGCAATGCTCTCTCATTTCAGATCACACTTGAGAATATTGAATATCTATAGGTTTCTGAGGTAACCAAAGGATATCTAAGCCGAATTTCTGAGGGAAGGTGAAGAAAAGAAGGTTGTAATTCAAGGAAAGATAAATTCTTTTGATGATGCTTTCTAAGGTGTTTCGGGTAAAAACGTCATAACTTCTTCATAACATATCCAAATTCAGTAAGACCAATTTTTTTGGTTATATTACAGTTTGTAGTATGATTTGTAATAGTTTCATATTGATTCAACAAATATTCCGTGTGGGGAACGCTCTACAAGGTTTCTCTCTAGAATAATCCAGAATTCAGCAAGGTATGCCATTTTTACTATAACTCCTTTTATGAGAGGTTCCAAGTAGTGAAACCTGGAGGAATTTCATAAAACACACTAAATAACATTGTATATCGGTTTCATATATTTATTCATTACAGGTACAAAGTTATGATTATTTCAAGTTAGGGTTGTTGACTAATCCAAAACTAGTCATGTGAGACTAAAGAAAAGTTTGATGAAAATGTTAGTCTCTTGTTGTTAAAGTTACGGAAGGTTTGAAGGTATGTGATCATATACACCAGGTGTATTACATATTTACAAATCATATTTGGATGATGAAATTTATGAGGGATTTTGGTTAAGGTACATGTTGTGTACATGGTTGAGATAATCAGTTGATGAGTTGGCACATACATGAGGTGTATAGTTGATGATGCTGGTACATATTGATGAATCATAGTTGATGAGTAGTTGACACATGATTGGTACATACTTGGTACATGGTTGGTTGCACTTTTTATGGTGCAGGTTGATTATAGGTTGTTTGGTACAGGTTGGTGCATGGTTGATGCACTTGTTTATGGTACAGGTTAATTACAATTTGAGGTACAGTTTGATGCATGGTTGATGCATGGTTTAAATTTATTGGTACAATTTTATAGCGGTATATCTCAGAGTGATAGTGCGACAGTGGTTCCATCATTCTACTTCTACTTCAGGGTGGTTGGACAGGGCAAGGATAGGTGGTTGTATCCACCTTTCGGTTGTAGCTGGAGAACATTGGCGGTTGTAGCCTCCTTCTGGTTGTAGCCAGAGAATTAGGGAGTTGGTGCTTCCCTCAGGTTGTATCCTGAGAAACCAGGGGGTTGGAGCCTCCTTCCAGTTGAAGCTGGAAAACAAAGGAAGTTGGTGCTTCCAATGAATGTAATTCTTCAATACATATAAGAAAAAGCATTCTGTGGTTTTCTCTCGCTTTGGGTTTCCATGTAAAACACTGGTGTATTGTGTATGTGTATGATTTTTCATTTGTTCAATGCTCATTATTGAATGATAATTCTACATTGATATAAAAATTGGATTATTTGGTTTAAAAAGGATTATAATTGCTCTATTACCAATTCACCCCCCGCTCAATAATCCAACAATTGGTTTCAAAGAAGGTCCCTTCAGAAATTAGTTTAACCACTGAAAGGTAGATCATGGAGAGAAACAACTTGTATAAAAATGGAATACCATAGTTTGATGGACAAAAGTATGCTTTTTAGAGCATAAGGATGAAGACATATATACAGGCACAAGGATTTGAAATTTGGCAATCAATTGTAGATGGATACACAGAACCAACAGTTCCACCAACAAATGACAAAGCAGTGAAACTCGGTCAGAATAATTCCAAAGCCACAAATTCACTTCTGAATGGTCTTAGTGAAACAGTATTCACCAAAGTTGCACATTGTAAATATGCTAAAGAGATTTGGGAAAAGCTTCGAAATATTTATGAAGGAGATTCAAAATTCAAAGCAACAAAGCTTAAAACTTACAAAGGTCAGTTCAAACAACTAAAGATGAAGGAAGATGAGAATATTGCAGCCTAATTCTTACAAGTCAATGAAATAGTGAATGCAATCATAGGATTGGGAGAAGAAATTGAAGAATTTGTAATTTTTCAAAAGGTACTAAGATCTCTTCCTATGAGATTTGAACCTAAGATATCATAACTAGAAGAAAGATCAGATCTAAACTCAATAAGCATGGACGAGCTGTAAAAAATTCAAGCAACATATATGTGTTAAGTGAAATTGGAAATAAAAATTGTTGTCTAGGAAAGGAAGATCAAAGTTGGCTATGGCACAGAAGAATGGGTCACATACATTTTGATAACCTTGTTAAAGTCAACAAAATAGAAGCAGTCATAGAAATGCCCTAGATCACGAAACCAACCAACACTTTATGCAAGCATTGTCAACAAGGAAAACAAACAAAGACCGGGTTCAAATCAAAGGAATATTCAATGACAAGACCACTAGAAATTGTGCACACTGATCTAGTTGGACCAAGTACAACAAAGGGTTTAAAAGGTGATAAATAATTTATGTTATTAGTTGATGATTATACAAGAATGACTACAGTTTTCTTTCTCAAGAATAAGTCATAAGCTTTTGAAAACTTTAAGATCTACAAGGAAATGGTTGAAAATGAAATTGATTCAAAAACAAGATGTTTGAGATCTGATAATGGAGGAGAGTTCACTTAAAATTAATTTTTGGACTACTGCAACATTCATGGAATAAAAAGGAAATTCTCCATTTCTAGGACACCTCAATAGAATGGAGTTGTTGAAAGAAAAAAAAAGATAGTACAGGAAATGGCTCGAACAATTATAATGGATTCCAAATTGACAGATATATTTTGGACATAGGCAGTGCATAAAACAATTCACATTCAAAATAGAGTAATTCTCAGAAACAACATTGAAAAAACTCCCTATGAGCTATGGAAAGGAAGACCAGCAAATGTGAAGCACTTCAGAGTTTTTGGAAGCAAATGTTACATCAAAAAAGAAGATGACAGAATGGGAAAGTTTGACTCTCATGTGGAAAAATGAGTACTTGTTGGTTACTCAAGTACAAGGAAAGCATACAAGTGTTACAATCTGAGATTGAACAAAGTTGTGGAAAGAATCAACGTAACAATTAACGAAACAGGCAGGCCATAAACAAAGGAAGAAGAAAATGACTCAATGGAACAACCTTTCGAAAAGGAAGCAAAAGATGAAAAATAAGTAGAAGAGGAATATGAAGAGAATCCGACAGAAGCAGAAGAGCAAGTTCAACAAGTGTCTCCAAATACACATAGCAGATGAGTACAGAAGAATCATCCTTCAGATCAGATTATCAAAAACAAAGATGTAGGAGTTGAGACTAGAAGAAGAATTTGTTCACTAGAACAAACACACCTAGCACTCTTATCTACAATTGAACCAAACTATTTTGAAGAAGCCAACAAGGATGAATTTTGGAATAAGGCCATGGATGAAAAATTGGATCAAATAGAGAAAAATGACACTTGGGAATTGGTTCCAATACCAAAGAATAAGAATTTGATCGACATAAAATGGGTTTTCAGGAATAAATTGAATGAAGATGGATAGGTTACAAGGAAAAAAGCTAGATTGGTATGTAAAGTATATGCACAGATTGAAGGAATCGAATTTGAACATAAATTTTCCCCAATTTCCATAATGGAAGAAATCCATTTTATTTTAACTTATGCATGCTCCAAAAATATTAAAGTGTATTAGATGGACGTAAAATCATATTTTCCAAATGGGGAACTTGAAGAAGAAGTCTACATTGAAAAACCAGAAGGATTTCAGTTGTCAGAGAATGCAGAATATGTGTACAAATTAAAGAAGGCCTTGTATGGTCTAAAACAAGCTCCTAGAGCATGGTACTCTAGACTAGATAAACATCTACAATAGATAGGGTTCAGAAAAGAAAGTGCGGACAACAACCTCTACATCAAGGTAAGTCAAGGTAATATTTTATTAATTGAATTTTATGTTGATGATATTATTTTTGGTAGTGATGATGACAGGTTAAGCCAAAAATTTGAAAAGGAGATGCAAAATGAATTTGAAATGTCATTACTTGGAGAACTATCCTTATTTCTGGGACTTTAGATATGTCAAAGAAACCAAGGAATTTTTATTTCTGAAACCAAGTATATCAGAGAAATGTTAAAAAGATTCGGAATGGAAAATTGCAAACCAGTTATCACTCCCATGCAAACCAGTTGCAAGTTAAGCAAAGATGATGATTCAAAGTCTACAGATCAGAGGAAATACAAGTAAATTATTGGCAACTTACTATATGTGACAACATCCAGACCAGATGTAATGCAGACAGTTGGACAGGTGGCACAATTTCAAGCAGCACCAAAGGAATCACATGTATTAGTAGTGAAGAGAATTTTCAKATATCTCAAAGGAACAAAAGAGTTTGGATTATGGTATCCAAAAGGAAAGGATCTATCTATTATTGCCTACACAGATGCAGATTGGGCAGGTTGTATTGATGATCGATGAAKCACTAGTGGAGCAAAGTTCTACTTGGGTGAGTGTTTAGTATCATGTCTAAGAAAGAAACAATCATCAATATCTCTATCTACAGTCGAGGCAGAGTATAWTGCAGCAACAACATGTTGTACATAAGTTCTTTGGATGAAACAAACRTTGAAAAATATATAGGTTGAGTATGATTAGCCCATTCCAATCTATTGTGATAATACAAGCGCCATCAGTATCTCAAATAACCCGGTGATGCACTCCAAGACAAAGCACATTCCAATCAAGTATCACTTTCTACAGGAACAAGTTGCGGAAAAAAACATCAGAGTTGAGTATGTGGGAACAAAAGAACAAGTGGCAGACATTTTTACAAAACCACTTCCATGGGAATCCTTTGAGTATATTCACCAGAGACTCGGAGCTATTTTTTCTCCAAAATGAATTATTTTGAATGCTTATCTTATATGTCTTATATGTACACGAGGAAACACCATAAAGAGGACAATTAAGTCAGGGGGAGCAGCCCTAGATGGAAAGATACTTTTTCCATTGATGACAAAGGGGGAGATATTCATCAGATGCATATGAAAGAGGCATGGTTCTAGGGGGAGAAATGGTCACAGAGATGTAGAGGATAGAGGCATGTTTCTAGGGGGAGCATGAGTGATATGACTTCAGTATTGCATGACATAATTTCAGTTTTGCATCGAAGTTGTTGGCGATGAAAGTCACTCCTGGATTGTAGTAGCAGCAGAGCCCGATGCCCATTAGTTTATGTCATGATTTGTGTATGAAAGGGGTGATCAAATGGAAGTAAACTCAAAACTACATTGTTTCAACTCCGAAACTAGGACAGGAATGCATGGGCAAGTGAGGTCTTAGATATACTTCAGATAGTGAGTTGTANGTTGAAACGAGATTATCTATGCTTCCATTGTCCACAATGACCTTGCACACTCTATCCTTGGTATTGCAAGCGGTCCTAAAAAAACTGTTCCTCTGCACTGTATTCTCCATCTCCTTTTCTGGTGTCAAAAGGACTTTCTACATCACCAACGATCTTCCGCCTCCAGCGTATTCCTCCTTAACATCTCGCCTCTGTGCCTTGGCGATGTGAGTCTCTCCAGCTTCCTTCTTTTTCTCTGGACACTCGAACGACCTGTGCCCATTCTTTCCACATGTGAAGCATGTGATTACTCTACCTCTTCCTCTTCCTCTACCTCTAGTACGAGGAAATCTATCATTATCAACATATCCTCCTCTCTGCTCAGTATGTTGTTCTCTTTGCTCATCATATCTCCCTTGCTGTGAGATTCCACCTCTCTCTGTCTGAGTCTGAAGTTTCTTCCAGTCGTCTCTGAGCTTCTGGATTATTTCCTGGGCAACTGTCTTGCCTCTGGGATGATTTCTGCCTCAACCTCTTTGAATCTACTTTCGGCTCAACTTATCCTCATCTTTAAGAGATATTTGGTAAGCATCCTCCACCGTTTGGATGGTTTCCATACTCATTTCATCCTGAATCTCATATCTCAGGCCATTCATATACCTGGCCACTTTTTCATCATTTCTTTCACGATGACCTACCCTGATATTCAGTCTGTAAAATTCCTCAGTATACTCCTTCACTGTCATCAGCTTCTGTCTCAAGTTCTGCATCCTCCTGAACAAAGAAATTTGGTAATCCTTGAGAATAAATTTTTCCTTCATCTTTGCAATCATCCAATCCCAACTCTTAATTTTCCGCTTGCCTTAGCAATGCCTGTCAGCTTGCAATTCATCCCACCAAAAGGATGCATGTCCTTTTAATCTCGTGACGACATGCCTAACCTTATTATCCTCTTTGATATATTCATAGTCAAATTAAGTGTCTAGAGCTCTAATCCAATCTAGAAGCTCTTCTACATCCAGATTTCCCTTATAAACTGGAACGTCCATTTTCACCTTTGTACTTATTCTTGCAACAGCTTTAAGTAAGCGTTCACTTACTGCATCTTCCGCTGCGATTTCTTCTCCTCCATGTCCAACATCATCTTCATTTTTGGACTCACTGATATCTCCTACATCATCTTTGTGCCTTTATCTTATCTCCATGTCCTCCATTCTGGCACGAAGATTTCACATTTCTCTCTCCACGTATGGATTCTGTACTTTCCTACCTCTTTCTCTGGACATTTCCCTTTCCTCCTCTGGGTTGGGTGATTGTCTACCCCTTCTCCTTGGTGGCATGGTAAATTCTCCTTTTTCTCTGCTACAGAAAGAAAAGAATCTTTTCTAAGCTCTGATACCACTTGATGTGTATCAGAGTGCCCTTTACCTCTTGCCTCTCTTGCCTGAAATATACAGACAAGCAATAAGCTCTGATACCACTTGATGTAGGCGCGCCACCCAGGTCACGTCCGCTCACAGGATCCCTCCTCCTTATATCAGCCCGAAGAAGTGGAAGGTTCTTCTAATTCCCTATCGGGAATTCTCCACCCACAACACTCTGCACTGGGTCTCTCCTTCTTCTAAATTAACACTGGCCTTTTATTTTGTTATCGGGGTTCCCCCGTTGGGGTTTCAACATTTGAAATGTCCAAACAACTTGCTTTATCGATCCCCGATCCCCGATATGCTCCTTTGTTACCTTAGCCCCACCTGTCTATGCCTTCAATCCATGCGACCTCTCCTTATACGACCGCAACTATAACTCCCATCGGGGTTTCGAGCATTCCCATGTCGAAATACACATGCCCTCAAGACTCGTGATTCTCCGAATCCCGACGTGCTCCTTACGCGTTATCTCTCCTGGCTACAGGCTTTGACTCATACAACCGTTATCCCGTGACCTTAGTCTTATCCCCGTCGAGGCTATGGGTTTTCAAATGCTTCAAAACACTTACCCATGTGATTCCCGATTCATCGAACTTCGATTATCCGTCAAGCTGACAGCTGGGTTCCACTATGGCACCTTCCTCCTTTCTGATGTACTGACAGCTGGCCACATGGTTACACCGTCCTTCCTGTCGGGGCTTCGCGGTTCACGAAACCAAAGTGCATAAACACTTTGTCACCGGAATCCCTGATCTCCCGATGGACCCCAAACACCGTTGGATGACTGCTTGTTGGGACTTTCTTCGATGGCGTCGATTTTTTCCACGCATCCTCTCTGATGAACGGTCCCGATTTCTTCGGATTCCTGACACCTGTCCCTTAGTACTAGCGCTTGTGGCCCACAATCTTGTCACGATCGGGAAATCACATATCACAATATCGTGATCCTTGTTGCACTTGTTCCCAGAACCTTCTATGTCTCGAACCCCGATATGGGGTGACACCTGTTCTCCACTCAAATACTGTGACTATGTGGTCGTCATGTTTCGGAGTTTCATGACTTCTCCTGCAATGATTTTCACATCATCGAAAACCCCGATACACCAATCCCCAATGCACGTGAGAACGGACTCCTCCACGTCACTACCCACTCGTCCCTCTATCGGGCGTCACGAAATCACTATTCCTAATGCAACAAATTCTATGCCTCCAGAGTTCGCAATGTGTCGATTCCCGACTCCTCTCCAGCTCCTTGATGCGTGTCCTGCCAAAATCAACGGCTAGGATTTCTCCAGAATTTCAGGACTCACAAGGTCTATGATTCTTAACCTTTGAAACCTCAATGACTCCAATATCTCGATGACTCTTCTGGGACTTCTCCTATAGCCACTAGGGCTTAACCCCAGTGCAACTCCTGCCAAATCTGATGGTCGACGGGAATTCAACTGCTGATCCCACGGCTCATGGGATTTCAAGCTCAAACTCTGGTTGTGGCTGTAACCTCCTTGCTACTCTATCGGATCTGACGGTTGGCAGGATTTTTCATGAGTTCCCTCCCACAGATCTTGACCGTCGCTTATCCCTCCTTGAGGTTTTCTTGGTGTGAAACCTCCTGTACGGTCCTTCAATAGATTGAAGGCTCTACTCCTCCTAAGCTTTTTCCAGCTTCTCAGTTTCTTAGAAATGAGAACCCTTTTCTCGCACTCCTTGCGGAAACTCTGCAAACACTTCAAGTGTTCAAACTCCCCTGACTCTGCGCACACCTGCAGTAGCAGTCTTTCAATACTTCACTTAGAATCGCAACTCTGAGGCTTAGCTTGGCCTGCGCACTCCTTGCACGGCTCCTGTAACCCAATTTCTATTCTGGGTGAATGAGAACAAGAGTTAGACTATCCAAGCCTTCTGTCAACGCACTCCTTGTGGACGACTTCAACGACACTCCTTGCAGGAATCCTTACTCAGATAGAGAAACAATTGTAACTCATTCCACTTCCTCTCAGATTTCAATCTTAGCACATGAAATCATATACACAACATAATATCAAATACATAACAGGAAGTAAATACTCACGAGCATATCATTCAACACACATACACAAAGAACAAACACAACTCCATGAATTTGAATTAAACTCTTCTATTAATCCAAATGATTGTACATGAGTGTTTCTACACAGTTCTCTGCTTCTCTTTTCAATGCTCTGAATTATTCTAACTCTTCCTGAACTATGTTACAATGCACAATGAGGGTGTCTATATCCGTTCTCCCTCTTTCTTCTAAAACTGTCTAATCTAATATTCAATTCTACCTACTTACATTTACTACTATAAATGCATCTATCTACTTTCAGACGAGAGCGGGGCGCTCAAGGTCTGATTACATTATATCAAGGCGCCTCATTAAATGGTCTCATTTATATTTGGCACATCAACTTCAAGGGAAAATTCAAAACTTGTGCTGGACGTCTTCTAGCTGTCTTCTACTTCTTTGTAGGCTCGTTTAACTCGGGAGATGCTCCTGCATCATTATGCATGGCTCACGCCAGGGGGTAGCTGAGCCCTTAAATGATGAATTAGCGTGCGCAGGCTTCCCTGGCGAGTCGAGGACTCAGCATGGCTTCCATAAAAAGAACCAGTACAGAGGACCATCTCGGGTATATTTTCAGCCTGGACATCCATAACTTGCAATTAATGAGTGGGGAAAGGTTTCAACCACCCTCTCTCTTCTTCATTCATTCAAGCAGGTATCGGGATTTAGATCATGTTGAACCGACATCTGGAGAACACAGTGCCCCCCCTTCTGAAACTCAACTCGGCGCTTTTGGCACCCCTTTTGTACAACCCTTTCTACTCCCTCAACTGACCATAGGTTGTGACCCTACGCCTATATTCAAAGGTGATTTCGGCGTTTCGGGGTTCGTGGATAGGAAGGAGTAGGTCTTTTCTCTTCAAAGTTGTGATGGGCGAAATGCTGGGAGGGCCTAACGTTTGCCAGGTGTCCCCCACTGATTTGTTGGTCCTGAACTAATTTGGTAATACTCTGGTCCTGGGTCCAAGGCGTCTTCAACGCTTCGCGCTTTGGGGATATGAAAGAGCAGCTCCTTGTGCTTCGAAATCGTGATGGGCGAAAAGGTGAAGAACCTAATCGCGCACTATGTGTCCCTCCAGGATGAACGACTAAGATCACCCTTGGCACTTTGGAACCCATATTTCCAAATGATAAACATTAGCACCTCTCCTCCAAGCCTGCATCTTTATGACCAAACACCAAAACCATGGGCCCGATTGCGAGCACTTTCAGCGCTTCAGGATTTGAGGTTTCGAGATGTGAAATGATGAGGAGCACTTACCCCTCGAAATCCCAAATGTCGACATGGCATGGATGTGCGTTGTGTGTCCTTAAGATGAATGGCCAAGGTAGCATATTATTTAAAAGGGGCCTACTTCCATTCCTAGGCTTGCTTGACGTGACCTGGTGCTAGGACTGTGGGCTCGGCTCCAAAGGTTCCCTCGGCATTTCGCCAATCTACAATTTCAGTTGCAATGAATGGGAGGTCCCTTGTCTCCTGAAAAACCGATTCCCACAATGTTGACTGACTGTCACCTGTCTCAACTGGATCGGATGACCCAGATCTGTCTCTAACTATGGATGCTACCTTTTGTGCTAACTCTCGGGCAACTTGGCAGCCCCAAAATCCCAGTGACCATCGATCAAGTTTATAGATGGATCTCGGTTGTTGACAACAAAACTTCGCCCACTCGCTTGACTTGTAATCGGAAAAGAGATTCTTCCACGCTGTGCTGGGGCGCTTCCCATGCAACCTATAGACCTGGGTATTTTGTGCCCAAGGCAAAAATTGTTGCTAACATTAGGCTCCATGGGGGATAGAGTCATCCCTGTGATGCTCTAAGAACTCATTCTGCAGCTTCAGTACCTTGCCATTGGGCTATGGAGTCATTTACTAAGTCGAACATATGCAAAAAGAAAATGAACAAAAACCAAAGGACAATATTTACAAACAAAGGAGTCGTCTAAGGCTCAAACAAAAAATTTCTTTAGAAAATGCCCATTTACTGGGTTGTTGAAAACCTATTCACCCTCCAGATCTTGCAACATGTATGTGTTGTTTGAGAAAACCTCAAATATTTTGAAGGGGCTGATCCAGAGGGTGTCAAACTTGCTATGTTTTCCCTTATCCTGTCTGGGTGCATCCCACTTAAGTACCAAATCCCCGATCTCAAACTCCTTCTTCCTGACCTTCCTGTCAAGATCATGTTTGACCTTTTGCTGATGACTATGGGCTACGTCCCTCACCTGTTCCCTGATCTGTTGTACTTCCATTATCTGATGAATCCTTCTGATCATATGATCTGACTCTCCTTCATAATATTGAAAGAACTTCGCCACAGGTAAGGCGAGATGAGTGGGAAAAACCACATCTGCTCCGTAGACCAGCTGAAAAGGCAAGGTGCCCAGGGATTTCTTTGTTGTCACTTGATCAACCCATAGAGAAAATTTCAACTTTGAATCCTAGGCCCTTTTGTTGTCCCCCAATAATCATTTGATGATCCTTATCAGGCTTTTGTTGGAGGACTCTGCGAAACCATTTCCCTAGGGATAGTAGGGGGTGGAGTGAATTAGCGAGATCTAGAACTACTCACAGAACTTAATTAGAGGCTCAGATTTGAAAGAAGTAACATTATTAGTGACGATCCTACTGGGATAGCCAAATCTGGCTATGATATCCTCCAGGAAGATGATAATTACTTTGTGTGATGCACTTTTGGTGGGGGCAACTTCTATCCACTTGGTGAAATAATCTGTTGTAGTCAGGATCCATCTATGTTGGCCACTTGAGGGAGGATGGATTTCCCCGATGAAGTCTATCCCCCACTGTTGAAAAGGTGTTGAAGCTATTACAGGCTTCAGTGGTAGTGGTCTAAGCTGTTGCTTTCCTAAGAACTTTTGGCATTTGACGCAGGCTCTGATTTCTCCGCTGACATCAATGAATAAAGTGGACCAGTAATACCCAGCCCCGAGGATTTTGTGAGCCGTGGTATTCCAGAAATGATGCCCCCACAAAGGCCTCTATGGAAATCAAACATAACTTTCTGGGCTTCTGGTGGGTTCAAACATCTCAGCAACACCCCTAGAGGGTCTCTCCAGTACAAGACCTGCCCAATGAGGCAATATCTGTCCACCTTGAGCTTTAAATCTCTTGCCTTACTTTTACCCATTCCATCCGGGGGCTTCAACTCCTGCAGAAAGTACAAAATGTCATGATACCAGGCACATTCTTCCAATGATAAGCCATCCTAAGAGAATTGGCTGGGAAACTCAGCTTGCTGAGTTCCTGAGAAAGTATTGATGAAACTAACCCCCAAGGCTTCGCAATTGGATTTAGCCAGTAGCTTGGCTAAACCTTGCCCCTTAACCAACTTGGTGGGATTTATCTCCAAGTCAAATTCCATGATTCTAGAGATCCATCTACCTCTTCTCCCATCTATATCGGGCTGTACAAGGATGTACTTCACAGAAGCCAAAGGAACGTATGCGGTCACCTTTGAGTGTAAGACATAGGCTCTGAAAGCTTTGAGAGGTTTTACTAAGGCATAGGCCTATTTCTCCACAATTTCATACCTGATCTCTGCATGACTTAATGCCCTGCTGAAGAAGGCAATGGGTTTCTCTCGCCCTTCCTCATTTTTCTGCAATAACACCACTGCTACTGTATCGAAAGAAGAAAAAGGAAAAACTAGGAAGGGTTTGGAATAATTAGGAATAATAAGCACAAGTGCCTCAGTTAGTGCCCTTTTTATTTGGACAAAATATTCCCTAGTTTTAGCGGTCCATTTCACTTTGTTTCCCTTTCTGAGCATGGCTGTGATGTGTTTCACCAATTTAGCAAAATTTGAGACGAATCTCCTCAGAAAGTTAATCTTCCCTAAAAAGGCATGGACTTCTTTTTTAGACCTGGGAAGTGATATGGTTTGAATTGCCTCCACTCTTGTGGGATCAATTCTCACTCCTTCCAATGATACTATATGGCCTAACATCTTGCCCTCCATCATAGAAAACAAGGATTTCTTGGGATTTAGGGAAATACCAAACCTCCGGCACTTCGAGAAAACTTTCCTTAAGTGATAGCAGTGCTCTTTATCAGACCTGGAGAAGACTGTGATGTCATCTAGGTAGATCACTACAAACTGGTCTTTCTCCCCGATGAAGGCTATATCCATAGCTCACTGAAATGTTGCTCCTGCATTCATTAGTCCAAATGGCATTTTTGCACACATGAATGTGCCCTAAGGAGTGGTGAAGGCTATCTTTTCCCTGTCCTCAGGCATGACCAATATCTGATTATAGCCAGAAAACCCATTGATCATGGATATCCTGGATGCACCAGTTACCCTCTGCAGTATGTGTTCCATATTAGGTAGGGGGTAATTGTCTTTCTTTGAGCTCTTATTCAGGTTCCTAAAATCGACACAAAGCCTGATTTCTCCACTTTTCTTCCTCACGAGGACCAAATTGGCCACCCATTCGGAATATCTCAAGAGGATGATGATCTGGGCCTCTAACAACTTCTTCACTTCTTTCTCCATGACAGGAAACAACATGGGATTTATCTGTCTTAGCTTCTTCCTAAATGGCCTAGCCTCTTCCTTCAGTGGGATCTTGTGCTCAATGACAGATGTGTCATAAGTCTTGAGGTCTTCATAGGTCCATGCAAACACATCAACGAATTCCTTTAATAATTTGGTATATTCCATCCTTTGTTCATTGGTCAGGCTTCTTGATAATTTGACAAACCTAGGCTCCTCCTGTGTGCCAATGTTGCATTCGGTTGTATCAGCATCTTCATTTGAAACCTTACCCTTTACTGCCACATCATTCCCATCGAACAGTCTTTCTAAAGGGAATAGTCCCCTTGGAATGTAATTGCTACGCAGCTGAATAATCTAGTGATTAGAAATTTCATTTAAAAACACCTCAGGGTGAGGGTCACCTTCCGGGTCAGGATCCTGATCAATGTGCAACACAGAAAATTCATCAACAAATTGGAGAAATTTTTCAATTTCTAGATCATCTTCGAATACCTACCAATGCTTGACATTGTCCGATACAGAGGGCCTATATTTTATTTCAACATCGTTTTTTACCATAGGCAGTAGAAGAACTTTTAGCAAACTAGCTGAGGCAACTAAAGAATCGGCTGAAGTATTTTCCCCCCTCGGAATGAAAGAAATGTTAAAATCCAAGAAGAAATTATCAATAAAGTCCCATACTTCATTTCTGTAATTTTTGAGCCGGGGATTATTAGCACGATAAGCATTTCTGACTTGCTGGATAATCAACTCAGTATCTCCAAATATTGCTATCTCTTTAATTCCCATTTCCTTTGCAGCCCTCATACCCAGAACAAGAGCTTCATACTCTGCCACATTGTTGGTGGTTTCGAATTCCAGCTTGTATGACAGGGATATGGCTTCTTGACAAGGTGATATGAAAAMCACTCCAACACCAGCACCTTCGCTAGAAGAAGCTTCATTGAAAAACATMTTCCAAATAGAGGGGGTYGGAGGGGGAATCGGATAATCAAGACTGGGATACTTTCTGACTTGGAAAGGGTCTTCAGGAGCATYAGTGAGCTACAATAAACTAGACCCCAAATCGGTGTCAAGTGCAAAGATGGGGTGATTGGTGGGGTTTTCTTTGTCACTAACAATGTAGGCCAACTGAGATCCTTCTGTAATGTTCCTCCAAGATTTTTTATCCAAGATCTAGACAACAGCATGACAAATTTGGGCAGGACATCAGCTACCACAATATCTGTGACCACACTTTTCATGGGCAGCTAAAACAAAGAAACCACTAGGTCTTTGATGACTCCTAGACATTGCACTCTCCTTGAATCGAAAGAGTACAAATCATGATAAGTTTTTATCACCTCCAGTCCCAATTCTTCCATTACTATTTTGGGCATAAGGTTATGGGAAGCCCCTGAATACATGAGGTAGTTATGCAACACTTTATCATGTATGTTCAGGGATGTGTAGAAGGGGGGGGATGAATCATCTCTATCTTCTACCATGGGCCCTAGGACAACTGCTGGATTTTCATCTTGGAGATTTATCGAGTCAGTGGAAGGCTGGGGGGACTCAGATTGTAGCAGCTTGGAGAGGGACCTTTTGAAATCTTCATTTTTAACTAGTTCAAATAGGGGTACAGGAATTCTAATATTCTGAATCTCATGCTCAAAATTTAAGGAGGGAATAGCCTTAGGAGCTTCCCTTACCTCAGTGATAGGTTCCTTGGCTGCTGGCGAAGCATTTTGAGTTTTCTTTTCTTTAGTAGTGGTTGTTGCAACTTTAGTATGCCCTTCTTCTATGGGGGGCTGATCCTGGTTATCAAAATTCCCTTCTTTATTTTTTGACCTGAGATTATATCTGTTAGGAGTGTTGCTGTATTTTTCCCCCCTACTCAACTCATTAATTTGAGTGTTGATAAGGGATTCTTCATATGAAGATTGAGTCAAATGAGGAAACAGGGAAGTGTCCTCAATGCAGTAGATCTCGGGGTCGAGTTCATCTGCCTCCTCCCCTTCCTCATGAGAAACTAGGTTGTTCTAGAGAGGGGTCTGAATCCTCTAATCATCTCTATCTTTGCTCCTTTGTTCCCTAGGAAAATCCTGTGGCACATTTCTATTAGGCTTCCTGAAACCTCTACTATCTGTATTTTGGGGATTTTTTTAGATGGGCTTCCCTTCTAATTACCACCTTTCCATCCTGGAAGAAATTGATTTTAGCATCCTAGCTATCTCTTCTGTCTGAAGGGGCAGGGGAGAGGAACTGGATGGGGAAGCTTTAGGCCTCTTCCTGGATATGTTCCTACCAGCGGTGTTCCTAAGTCGGTCAATAGCCAATATGTTAGACTCTACCTCCATGGCTGCATCCTGCATGTGGGCCAGAGTAGTGGCTCTTCTTTCCCTCAACAGGAGGCAGAAATCAGGATCAAAGGCACTAGCGTAAGTGATCTTTGCAGAGGCTTCGGAGGGTTTTATCTTAGTAGTGATTTTATTGTACATTTAATTGAATCTCTTGGAGAAGTCAGAGACAGACTCCCCTTCTTTTCTCTTCAAAGACCCAAACTCTGACATGTAATACATGAAGTCTTTTTTATCTCCCCACTGTCTCAAAAAGGCACTATCCAAAGCTTCGATCCCATCAATAGATCCAGGAGGCAGGGCCTTGAACCATTTTCTAGCTGTTATAACCCTAAATTGCACCACACATGCTTACCTGGCATCAGGCCAACTCATATCCCTTCATTGCCAAAACACCTGCTGAGAAACCTCTTTGAAAATCCTTTTGGGTTAAGTCACACGTGCCCTAACCCACTACTGCATGCATTGGAACACTGACAGGCCTACTACTGCACGCGTTGGAACGCTGGCAGGCCTACTACAACCCGCGTTTACCTAACAAAGCACAAAAACAGGAAAGTTGCCGACAGGACAAAAATCTATGGGTCAGTTAACTGAAACTCCCAGCCATGCATGGCCGAGAGTTCGTCCAAAACCATAGCTCCTTCTAGCCTATAAAAGAAGGGGTAGGGGTACTATTTGGAGGAGGAAAAAGATAGCAAAGAAACTCTGCCCAGTTGCCGAATCCATTTGTACCAACCCTTTAGCCTTTCCTCAAGCCTAAGGAGAATTAATGCAAAGCAGCTGGAGGACAAAGAAGGGGAGGAGCCCAGGATCAGGATCAAGGAGCAGTGGCTAGTCTCGAATTTGATTGTAAGTTGATTCATTTTGAAAATAATAAAAGAATACTTTTCCCATCCCAATGCATGAGTTATTTATGATTTGTGCAATTTACGCTTAATTTCTAACCCTNATATCAGAGGGCAGTTTTGCGGGAATGGCTGGCCAAACCGTAGAATGATGAATAGGATCATTCGTTAACCGAGACAGATCTGGAAGATCCAGAGTAGCTAGAAAGGGTAGCTGTCAGTTAATCTGTGGGTAATGTTGGTGTGGCAAAGGGACACCAGTGGGGCCCAATACTGGGTTATGCGGATAGTTATAACTCGTGGGCCCTCTCATGTTGGGTTGGTTTTGGCCAAGGTACATAGGATTTGAAGTGTATTGAGAAGCTTGTGTGAGCGAAGGGTGACCGGGTGGGTTTTGAGGATTATGGGTTGGGTTAGGCATTTGTCCATAAGGAGGTTGTTGCGGAGCCTGTGGATTTTGTCCTGTCGGAAAATATGGATTCCCTGAGGAAGGAACGTTCCATGGATTGGACACGGAAGGTATAGTCTGCCCCGTAGAGGCATGCTGATTTCCTTGAAAAGGGAAGCTCCACGGATTAGGTGCAACGAACACCATTTGTCCTTGTGGTTGATGGTGGACTCTGACTTGAGGTTTCCCCCCATCATGAGGGTGCCCTCCGAATGGGATATGTCCTCCGGTGGGAGGATGCCCACCAGCTTGAGGTAGAGTTCCCGGGATTTGAGGGCCAGTCGTAAATGATTGACCAGTGATGACGATTGGGTTAGGAGCACCGAGGACCATCCCTCTGGGTTGTTGGATAGGTATTGAACTTACCAGTATAGTTTGAGTAGTGGTTTGGGCAGTGGTAGTGGCAGATGCATTTAATGCCCTAAATCCAAAAGGGAGATTTGGTCTTGATGTTACAGGTGTGCCAATCGGGGCTTGGGTGACCACCCGATTGCCGGCAGGAATGGTCGGGATGTGAGGGACTATGGTGGACTGAGCCATTTGGAGTGGAATAGTAGGTCTCGGACCCATGAGTGGTACGTTCGGGTCAATGGGCGGTGTGTTCGGAGCAACGGTGGGTGTGGCTACAAAAGTGGTAGCACCGGTGAAGTGATTTGGGGGTACCGTATAGGAGGAGGGCGCGTCAGCACCTTCTCCCGTTCCGTACTGATCTTGCACCAAGCGTGGTGGGC
>JZKD02S2140327.1:499201-521183 GCA_000966675.3 Picea glauca
TTATGATTTGTGCAATTTACGCTTAATTTCTAACCCTCAAGTAGAAAAATAGCATGCATGCGTAGTGTTTTGTCTTGATTGCAGGTGAACTTTGGAAGGAGCAGCGCAAGTAAGCAGGCAAAGTGCAACGGAGGATCTACACCAAACATCAGTAAAAAGGTTAGTAGTTCCTTTCCATGCAGGTGTCTTGAAAGAGGGGTTTAAGTTCTGGGTGGTAGGTTAAAAGGTCATTTCTTTAAGGTCAAAATCTGCATGCAAATCAGACCCTAGTTTGCTAGTCTGTAAGGTATTATTTCCCAACAACACTAGCCTCACCTTGAAGGCTATGGACAAAAATCCTAATCCATACGTCTGCGTGCATGATAACATTATCATCTGTAAAACTGTAAAAGGCTTCTAGGTGTTCTTCTGCAGTTATGTCCCCCTCGCCTGTAAACTTGGGCAGCTGCTTGAGGTAACCATCTACTGGGAGGGCATTGAGAGGCTAAGGTAACACGAGGGGAGCATACCTAGCGGCTATAATGGCCTCCATCTTGGTCATAGGGGGATTTTCTCCTGCCATAGGGATATTATGTGGAGGAGAACTCGAAGGAGAAGGAGATCGAAAAGGGGATACTGGGGATGATCTTCTAAGAGGAGTGGGAAACAATAGGGGATTTAGGGAGAAGGCTAGCGAGTTTAAGCTGACAAATGCTTCTCTTTGTGCAGAAGCGGAAATAGTAACAAGAGGAGGAGCGGTAAAGATAGGAGTGTGGAAATGTTTTGTGGTCTTGGGTCTATGCTAGGGTACAACTTCAGGGGAGAGGGGAGTAACAAGGATTTCTCCCTCCAATCCCTAACCAGGGGGGGAAACCTCAACAGGAACACTCCTGAAATTCAGGAAATGGGAAACTTCAGAAAGCAGTTTGCTAAGAAACTGAGGAGGAGAAAACGAAGTTCCTACAGAAGGAGATGGCAGATTACCTGGTTCGGTGGCAACAACTTCTCCTTCAGAGGCCTTTCCTTTTCCAAGAACCACCTCTGGGTCAGTTTCAGGTGTAACTAGAGGCAGCTGTGGGTGGAACCGTGTGTGCTTGCCTTTGAAAGCCACAATTGACATGGCAGGTTCGCCACATTGGATTCCTCATAATGGAGTCGCCAGGTGCACAATAGCAATCTTCAAAGGCACTGATACCTGATGCACCTTCAGAATCAGAGGCTCAATGTCGTTCAATCTCGGGGAAAATTTTCAACTTCGTCCCCGACAATGGCACCAGAAATGTTGGCGACGGAAGTCACTCCTGGATTGCAGCAGGAGAAGAGCTCGATGCCCATCAATTTATGTCACGATTTTTGTATGAAAGGGGTGATCAAATGGAAGTAAAATCAAAACGATATTGTTTCAACTCCGAAACTAGGCCAGGCATGCATGGGCAAGTGAGGTCTTAGATATACTTCAGACAGTGAGTTGTATAAAGGGTGAGTAGGGGGAAGACTTGTATCAGAGAGATGCAAAGGTCTGTTGTGAACATCAGGTTTCTAACAGACTGTAGAAGAAGGCATCTAAACACAAGATCTTCTTACATTCAAATGCAGAAAACTAGAGAATACAATAATGCCACAATAAATCCTTTATCATAACATAATTGCAATAATTCATGTGAATCAGTCAATCATGAACTCCCTCAGTATGAGATGAAAACTAGATGGGGTAGGAAAACTGTCTGTCATTAAACAAGAAATCTTACATACAGATGCATAACCAAAGAACTAGAGTGTTTGTTAAAACTTTACAATCGGGAGCTTCTCTCTACCATCAATTCCTTGAAAAATGTCGAAACTAAGTATATATACTCCTAAACATTTTCCCAACAAAGGCCTCCTAGACTTTTGGGATGAGGAGTCTCTTCAATCAAATCTGGCCTGCGCTCCTCTATCATACGCCACCTTAATTCTGCATGGCTCATGCTAGGGGGTAGTTGAGCCCTTAAATCCTGAATTAGCATGCGCAGGCTTCTCTGGTGAGTCAAGGACTCAGCATGGCTTCCATGAAAATAACCAATACAGAGGACCATGTCGAGTAGACTTTCAACCGAGACATCCATACCTTGCAATTAATGAGTAAGGTGAGGTTTCAACCACCCTCTCTCTTCCTCATTCATTCCAAACAGGTATCGGGATTTAGATCATGTCGAACCGACATCTAGAGAACACAATGCCCCCCCTTCTGAAACTCAACTCGACGCTTTTGGCCCCCCTTTTGTACAACCCTTTCTACTCCCTCAAGTGACCATAGGTCGTGACCCTATGCCTATCTGCAAAGGTTCTTTCGGTGTTTAAGGGTTCGTGGATAAGAAGGAGTAGGTATTTTCTCTTCAAAGTCACAATGGAGAAAATTTTGGGAGGGCCTAACGGTCACCAGGCGTCCCCCACTGATTTGTTGGTCCTGAACTAATTCGGTAATACTGTGGTCTTGGGTCCAAGGCATCTTCGACGCTTTGCACTTCGGGGATATGAAAGAGCAGCTCCTTGTGCTTCGAAATCACGATGGGAAAAAAGGCGAAGAACCTAATCGTGCACTATGTGTCCCTCTAGGATGAACGGCTAAGATCGCCCTCGACGCTTTGGAACCCGTCTTGCCAAATGATAAACATTAGCGCCTCTCCTCCAAGCCTGGGTCTTTATGACCAGGCACCAAAACCATGGGCCCGATTGCGAGCGCTTTTGGTGCTTTGGGATTCGAGGTTTCTAGATGTGAAATGACGAGGAGCGCTTACCCCTCGAACTTCCGAATGCTGACATGGCATGGATGTGCACCGTGTGTCCTTAAGATGAATGGCCGAGGTAGCACGTTATTTAAAAGGGGGCTACTTCCATTCCCAGGTTCGCTTGACGTGACCTAGTGCTAGGACCGTGGGCTCGGCTCCAAAGGTGCCCTCGGCATTTTGCCGATCAACAATTTCAGCTGCAATGAATGGGAGGTCCCTTGTCTCCCGAAACACTAATTCCCACAATGCTGACTGGATACCACCTGTCTCAACTAGATCAGACGACCCAGATCTGTCTCGAACTATGGGTGCTACCTTTTTTGCTAACTCTCGGGCAACTTGGCAACCCCAAAATCCCGGTGACCGTCGATCAAGTTTATAGATGGATGTCGGTTGCTGACAAAAAAACTTCGCCCGCTCACTTGACTTGTAATCGGAAAAGAGATTCTTCCGCGTTGCGCTGGGGTGCTTCCCATGCAACCTGCAGACCTGGGTACTTTATTCCCAAGACAAAAAATTGTTGCTAATAGAAGTGTTGCCATCAATGCCAAAGGGGGAGATTATTGATTAAGGTTGGTTGTCATTGATGTCAACCCTTGAAGAAATCCCGGTAGCACAAGGTTTGGGTAATGGACCCATGTTTGTTTGATTTAAAGATAATTCATTATTGTCTTGTCGTGATTGATAATAAGTAGAAATGGATGAACTCCAAAGTGGTCCCCTTATGGTGAAATCCCTCATGGGAAGATGCTTTGCAGATTGAGTTATCCTAGAAGTATGGTTAGAGAACCCATGATTATCTGTGTAATAATGAGATGAATTTCAGTGAATTTTTCAGTGAAACTATCCTATATGGATAGTGTTTTTCATTCCATTTCCAGTGGGATTTGGAATTTCACATAACTCCTCACGGTTAGAGAGTTATGGCCATGATAAGTTGGAGAACACAGGTTTGGGTAATGGACAAAAGATTTTTTTATGGATAATGGTATGAGTTTTAATATATTTTTAGGTAATACTATTCTATATGGATATTACATGTCATTTCATTTCTGTTGGTATGTGGAACGTCACGTAACTCCTCACGGTTTGAGAGTTATGGCCTTACGAAGTTGGAGGACCCTCATATGTCATCTAGAAGCCCCAGAAGGTCAAAGTAGTCAAAGTGGTTTAATAGATTTTAGAACGTCAATAATAAAGTGAAGTGATGATTGTACTATAATTCAAAGTGAATACAAATTAATTATTTAAATAATAAATTTATTGGAGAAATTAGAAGTGGGTTAACCCTAAAATAAGGAAAGTGGGAAAAGTGACCTAGAAGATGTTTTTAAGGAAGCTACTTGGAGAGTATAAATAAGAGGCAAGGCTCTCTCATTTCAGATCACACTTGAGAATATTGAATATATATAGGTGTCTGAGGTAACCAAAGGATATATAAGATGAATTTCTGAGGGAAGGTGAAGAAAAGAAGGTCAAAATTCAAGGAAGGATAAATTCTTTTGATGATGCTTTCTAAGGTGTTTCGGGTAAAAACATCATAACTTCTTCATAACATATCCAAATTCAGTAAGAATTTTATTTTTGGTTAGAGTACATTATGTATCATGTTGTGCAACAATTTCAGATCGATTCAACAAATATTTCATGCGGGGAACGCTCTACAAGGCCTCTCTCTAGAATAAGCCAGAATTCAACAAGGTATACCATTTTTTCTATAACTCCTTTTATGAGAGGTTCCAAGTAGTGACACCTGGAGGAATTTCATAAAACACATTGAAGAACATTATGTGTCAATTTAATATCTTTATTCATTACAGGTACAAAGTTATGATTATTTCAATTTAGGGTTGTTGACTAATCCAAAACCAGTCATGTGAGACTAAAGAAAAGTTTGATGAAAATGCTAGTGTCTTGTTGTTAAAGTTAAAGAAGGTTTGCAGGTATGTGATCATATACACCAGGTCTATTACAGAGTTACAAATCATATTTGGATGATGAAATTGATAATGGATTTTGGTTAAGGTCCATGTTGTTTACATGGTTGAGACAAGTAGTTGATGAGTTGGCACATACATGAGGTGTATAGTTGATGATGTTGGTACATATTGATGAGTCATAGCTGATGAGTAGTTGACACATGATTGGTACATACTTGGTACATGGTTGGTTTCACTTGTTTATGGTACATGTTGGTCCATGGTTGATGCACTTATTTATGGTACAAGTTAATTACAGGTTGAGGTACAGGTTGATGCATGGTTCAGGTTTATTAGTACATGTTTACAACGATATATCTCACAGTGATAATGTAACAGTGGTTCCATCATTCTACTTCTACTTCAGGGAGGTTGGACGGGGCAAGGATAGGTGGTTGTAGCCACCTTTTGGTTGTAGCCGAAGAACATAGGGGGTTGTATCCTCCTTCTGGTTGTAGCCAGAGAATTGGGGAGTTGGACCTTCCCTCAGGTTGTATCCTGAGAAACTAGGGGGTTGGAGCCTCCTTCCAATTACAGCTAGAAAAAAAAAAGGAATTTGGTGCTTTCAATGAATTTAATTCTTCAAGACATATAATAAAAAACATTATGTGGTTTTCTCCTGCTTTGGGTTTCCACGTAAAACACGGGTGTACTCTGTATGTGTATGAATGTTCATTTGTTCATTGCTAATTACTGGATGATATTTATACATTGATATAACACTTTGATTATTTGGTTTAAAAAGGATTATAATTTCTCTATTACTGATTCACCCCCCCCCTCAGTAATCCAACAATAGTTACAATCAGAAGGTGGATCCAACCACTTTTCCATGCCCCATCCCGCCACCCAAAAGTATAACTGTAGACACCCTGTCACTACCACTGAATCCATCATTGTCCCTGTCACTAGACTGATATAACAATATTTTCAACCTGTAACCTGTACCAAACAACCTGTACCAACACCTGTACAAATCCCATACCAATAATCTATACCATACAACCTGTAACATCAATCTGTCACCTCAAGACACAAATCTCAACCATATAATCAATGCCACTAAGATGTGATTCTCATATCATAAAAAGAAATGTATGCCACATCATCCAAACCATAAACCAATATCACCACAAGGATCTCCAACTAGATCTCCAACAATTCGTTAATGTACCCAACATGCACCAACCATGTATCAATGATAAATCAAGGTATATCACATCAAGGTGTGCCAATATCACAACAATATGTACCTCATGTATGTGTCTCAAGTATGCATCAAAAATATATTTCATACATGTAAAAGTACCATCAACAAGATGTCTTATCAAGATGTCTCAATTATGTACAAAACTCTAATTGTTATGCAACCACAACTTATGCCAATATAATTAATACTATTTCTATACTAAAATGCCTCAAGCATGTGCCACATGATCCATAACATACATCAACAAAATAATCAAGGATTTGTGCTAAATACCTCCAACACTTGTACCAATTGTATGCCTCAACAAATCTGATCTATGCATCAATTACAAATAGAAACAATGGCTCAAGGGCTATGCCCTAGCTCTCAAAACCATATCTCATACAAGATGTTTCTGCTATGTGAAATCTCTCACAACTAACCCTCAACCATACATCAAAAGATATGCCAATATGAACCAGAAATACACCAACAATATACACCAGTAGATCTTACTCAACAACAAGTTCTAAACCTCCAAGAGGTCATTCACCAAAATTCTCAAGACAAACCCTCAATCAATAACAAAGATCCAACTCAAGACAAACACATTAACACACCTCTTACTTTTCTTGTTGCGGATCTATTATGGATCTATTTCTGTAGCTGCGATTTAGTTGCCGCGATTCTGCTTCTGAGATTCTATTTCCAAGATTTTGTTGCCACGGTTCTACTGCTATGATTCTATTGTCACGGTTTTGCATTCATGACTCTATTGTCACGATTCTTCTACCGTTATTTTTCTACTGCTATTTTTCTACTGCTATTTTTCTACCACGATTTTTTTGTTGTAATTTTGATATGTCTGCAACAACGAAATATTTTCCATCGCTTTGCTTTGTTGCCTCAGATTTGCATAGCTTCGGATGTGACAATGAAAACCTACAAATAACCTTTCACAAATTATATTCAATGAAGTTCAATAGAGGAAAATGAGAAAGGCTTTTCCTTTCCTTTATACTCTTCATGTCTTCCTTTAGAAATTTCCTTGCAACAACTTTACCCCTTTCTCCATCTTCTAGGGTTAACCCATTAACCCACTTTTGTCCACTTAACACTTTTTCCACTTTTACTAATCAACCTTTGTTCACTTATCTTAACCACTTTCCTTAAATAATTAATCCATAATTATTTGTGCAACTACTTTACCAAAACTTACTTAACCCATTTTGACTAATCAAACTTTGTCCACTTAACCATTATTTGGTGCAACTAATTTACCTTTAATTTATTTCTTTAGTGAAACCACTTTGGATCTCCAACTTCTCCATGAATTTATAGGATATTCTAGAATACTTGACTTCCTCTTTGACCTTCTAGTGACTTCTAGAATATTATATGAGGGTCCTCTAACTTCTCAATATCATATCTCCCAAACTGTGAGGAATTGTGTGACGTACCATATATCACCAAAAAAAACACACACCCACCACACTGAGAGGGAGGGTGAATCAGTGTAGGTCTCTCTTTACACTTCTTTAAAAAATTAGTTAGCAACCACTTCAAATATTATTATTCATTCAAAATTAGCTACTTGCATATAAAAACACCATTCATCAATAATAAAGAACACTAAACCATCACCATAATGAACACAAAGAGCAGCAAATATATGTGTAATGTTTTTTATTATGTTGTTACATGAGACTACAATATTCGGGGTTTATCAGCACCAACTAAAAATAGCACTTTATCAGTACCAACTAAAAATAGCACTAACTCGAAGAGAGTGCCAACTCTCAATAAAAGACCCAACTTGCAGATCTCAACACCAACTGAGATATGAAGAATCCAACCCTCAAGTACAAGACCTAGCTTATAGGCATAAGACAATATGTCCAACCTGTACCAATAATCTATCACAGTATGTACCAATCAACCTGTACTATCAACCATGTACATCCATCACTCACACAACATGTACTATCACAAGTGCATAAACTATGCACAACACAACCTATCACAACAACATGTCACATCAACCTATCTCCTCTATTAAATTAGATCTGATCTCATGGATCTCATGCTCATGATCATATTAGCAATACACAACATGAAGACCATATACCAAATACCAACAAAACAATACCAATTGTATCCCTCAACAAATTTGATATGTGCAAAAATATTGAATAGCCTATACCATCTCAAGAGATAAACCCTAGATCACAAAACATACCTCAAACAAGATGTGCCATATCTCTCATAGATAGGCTCCAACCATGCATTAAAGATTATTCCAATATAACCAGCTATGAACCAATACTAAAATTCAGTAGATCTTCCTCATATCAACTCTACAACAAGCCCTAAAATTTTGAGAGGGAATCCAACAGATTTACAATCCAAAACCTCAACCAGATTCATAGATTCAATACTACACATATGAAAACCATACATTTTTCTTATTGTAATTGTGGATCTATTACAAATCTATTTCTCTAGTTGTGATTCTGTTTTTGTGATTTTGTTTCCAGGGTTCTGTTGTAGCGATTATGTTGTATTGGTTCTACTATCGGGATTCTTCTACCGCGGTTTTGATGCCATGATTTGGCTACTATGTTTCTGCTACCGCAATTCTGTTGTCCCAGTTTTGTTGCCACAAATTTTCTTTCATGATTTTTCTACCACAAATTTGATTTATCGATAATACCTGCCCAAATAACCTTTCAGAAATGGATATTCAATTATGTTCAACAATCATTTTCATAATATACCTTTGCTCTCTTATTTATACTCTCCAAGTAGCTTTCTCTAGGGGTTATCTTCTAACCAACTTCCTTGTTTTAGGGCTAACCCACTTCTAACCACCTTGTCCACTTACAACCACTTTATCAACAAATAGTAATCTCACCACTTCTAGTTGCAACTAATTTTTTTTTAATTATTTAATTTTTTCAACTTAACCCATGATTAACTCCTAGTTGCAACCACAATGACTAGTAAACTTCTTCTATGAGCTTCTAGAATAAATTGACTTATTTGACCTTCTAGTGGCTTCTAGATAACTCATGAGGGTTCTCCAACTTCACTACGCCATATCTCATCATCCGTGAGGAGCTACGTGACAAGCCATATATCAACGGAAATGACATGACGTGTACTTTCCATCTATGCACACATTACTTTCATACAAACTGATTTTCTTATCTTGATTCCATGATCAAACCTCTCTTACCAGAATTCACTATTGGAATTCATCAAGTGTATCCATCTCAATTGTTCATCAACCAACACCAATGGAAACTAAAATAACCAAAATAACAATCATACATATGATAATCAATTGTCAAACACTTTCAACCACATCTTTGGGACTTGTCTAAGGTTTGACATCAATCTCTATTGGTTAACATCAATCTCTATGGGTTGACATCAATGACAACCAACTCTCTAAACAAACTATCCAGCAGTGGTACTCCTCTTTGGCTTATGATATTCTTTGTAATCTCATATCAAGAATAATATAGGACCTTAAGATAGTCCAATCTTTAATGCTCAAGAAAAATAAAAATGTTGAAAATTAAGGATTTTTTATAAAAGATAATTCCTGAGAAGTGGACTAGGAATCTCACACATCACATATTACAAAAAATAAATGAAATTTCCTCACATCCACAATAGTGAAAATAAATATTCTGATCACATTTAAAATAAAATAAGATGGCCCATTCACATGAGAGAACTTTTATAGAGTATTTATTATATAGCTCAAAAGAAGATTATGATAAATCAATTTCAAATACTTTATACTCAAGACTCAGAGTTATAAAATACAGTCAATATTGATTCCGAATTAGTTCTCTAGGATTTCTCAAAAATAATAATGTATGTTACAATGCATTGAAATTAAAGGTGTGTGTCCAAAGGACTCAGATTGGGGCTCTCACAGACCATACAATAAACATATACAAGAAAGTAGGCAATATAAAGAAGAATGTGGGAGGGTGTCGAAGAGTAAGATCTGGAAAGAAGAAAAAAATAAGATTATCATGATTCGGTTATACTTTTCTAGTTAAAGAAGAAGAATAACTAGATGAAAACCGATAAAGGAAGCAATATGTGATCACTATGGACTTACTATGATGGAATCTCTCTCCTTGTTTTCTTTTTGTTGTTTATTTTGTACCCTTTCTTGTTGTGGTTTGAATATGGTCATAACTGCTTCTACTGGTATTTTGAAAATCTTGGAAATTGAGTTGTTTAACCATTCTTGAATAAAATCCCTTAATGTGGCAACAATTACTTCTTGTTTTACTTTATCATTAAACAACTCCTTTTCAATTTCTCTAAAATCAATACATAAGTTTTGCAATGCATTCTCAATATCTTCATTTTTATTGGTGTACTCGACAAACCAGTTGTGAATATCATCATGTGTGAATTCAACCATGTTATCAAACTTATCAATTGATGTCCTTTTTATTTCTTCAACTTGTCCCTTGAAATGTTTTCGAGTCATGAGCATTGAATTTGAGAGACATTTAGGGTCCGAGACTTCAACTGTAGTGCCAGAGATGTCTAAATCAATAATTTTTTAGTATGCTTATGTCTTCCTTCTTGATAAATTAGTAAATTGGATTGACATTCCTTTCAATATATGAATTCTTTCAATCCAACATGATTTTAGTTGTTTTATGCTACTTGGAGAAGGTAAATTTCTTTGTCATTCTTGAAACCTTCATAGCAAACATTACAAATCTGTTTGTATAAAAACCTTCATTATTTTTCAAATCCGTGTTTAAATATTCCCTAGTATTCTAAATTCTCAAATAGAGAGAGGAACAACTTTTTTCTATATCCCATAGATCTAAAATCAATAACATTCTTTTCTTAATAATCTCTTCAACAAAATTTCGAGTGGCAATGATTAAATTCAAAATTCCCTTGACTCTTGAATTTGACTCTTGGGTTTCTTGAAGACTTTTTCCAAGACTAATCATGGCAACGGGGGAAGCCAAAATAGGTGGAGGCATGAGGGTTGCCTCCAATTCTTTAATTTTTTCTTTCAACTGAGCATTTTCTTCCTCAATATTTGCAATTGAAACATCAATTGCATCCCCTGTAACTTTATGAATAAATGATAATCTAGAAGGAAACATATTTTGTGTGTCAATGGTGGACCGAAGCTTCTTGATTTTACTCTTTGTAGTTATTTCAAAAACCAATTTCTTAGATTCCTTATCAAAAGAATCATTTTGTACAACAAAAGTTTCTTCATCAGAAAATGTCTCCTCTTGGACCATGAGTGCAAAAATATGTTGTATATTTTCTCTAACCAATATTTCTACATCTGGGAAAGTGATATTTTCAATATACATATCCAATTGAAACATCAAACATGAAGTGCATCCCCTGTAACTTTATGAATAAATGATAATCTAGAAGGAAACATATTTTGTGTGTCAATGGTGGACTGAAGCTTCCTGATTTTACTATTTGAAAGTGAAATATTTGCAATTGAAACATCAAGTGCATCCCCTATAACTTTATGAATAAATGATAATCTAGTAGGAAACATATTTTGTGTGTCAATGGTGTATCAAAGCTTCCTGATTTTACTCTTTGTAGTTATTTCAAATACCAATTTCTTAGATTCCTTATCAAAAGAATCATTTTGTACAACAAAAGTTTCTTCATCAGAAAATGTCTCCTCTTGGACCATGAGTGCAGAAATATGTTGTATATTTTCTCTAGCCAATATTTCTAAATCTAGGAAAGTGATATTTTCAATATCCATATCCAAATCTATATTATGTAATAACAAATCATTTTTTGGTGCATGCGTTTCTTCTCCCTCCTGCTATGAATTAGTCTTTTTTTATCTAATTTTTTAACTCGTGGGGATTCTCTAGGTTCCCCTTAGGAGGGTTTTTTTCTTCATCATCTCCCTGAGTTATTACTTTGTATTTTACTTGTTTTTGTTGTCACGGGATGAGGATTTGTCCTTGGTAGAGAACTTCTTCGAGAAATAACTGGTGACTAATCATTTTTCTCACTTGAGGGCTTACCTCTTTCCTTATGGTGCTCTGTGGTACCTATGACATTTTTTGTATCTCTGAAGTCTTTGTCATCTTCTTGATTATTTGTATTATGTTCATCATTCTTCTCTTCTCAACTTACAATTGAATTCATGAGTGCAAGGTTGAGCTCGACTGAAATCAAATGATTATAAAAAATATGAATAGGGTCAAAACCCTTGATTTCTGCGTATATCAAGTTGGAATGGTCAAAATAAGTAGAATATTCATCAATGTTGGAAATTCCTCTGAGAATAATTTCACCAACTTTCCATGGGAGAGTTGTGAACTATTTTTTTCTTTTCATAGAAAAAGTGTGAAACCATAATTTATATTGTCTATCTACTTCAATAATAAATGAATTATCAGATATATAATAAGGAAGAAAAATAGTTTTTTCGATAGAGCAGAAAACCATGATGATATTGTAATCCTCCATTTTTTCAAGAATTCTCTTTTCTTCTAGAAAAACTGATGCTTCCAATGATAGTTGGGAAGTGTCTTCCCCAAATAACAACTTCTTGAATTTAGACACAAAATCATAATATACTTCATAGAAATGATGGTTGACTCTCTGCCTCCATAAAAATTGATACCACATGGTTATAGGGTCCACCTTTACTTTCACTCTTTAGGCAATGCTTAAACCCTCAAAAGTATGACAATATGTAATAGAAAATATCAAATAAGATGACATATAAATATTTTTCTGTCTTGAAAATTTTCAATTGTGCAGTAATTCCATTTGAAATAATCTTTGCCCAGTTGAATATTGCATTTTCATGAACCACGAAATGCAACATATACAATGTCAATCGGGGAATGGTTTTTTTAGAGTCTTGGCCATCAATTCGAGTAAATAAACAAGAAATTTCTTTATAAGGATTTTTTAAAGAACTTAGTTGAATTTTGGATATATCTTTAGGAATTGATACAGGGTCATGCATATATTCTTGAAGAAGTTTGATTTCGTTGATTTTTATTTTTACAAAATTTATGGCTTCCTCCCCTTTGTAAACTAGGTTTGGCTCTGGCAATTTCAACATCTCTCTAAATATTGAAGGATCCAAGGAAACAGGAGAACTAGTTTGCAAAGTGATGACCATTCTATTTTGGATAAAATTGTCAATGCACTAGGCGACAATATCCTTGCAATATGTTGGTCCTAAGGTCTGCACTTGACTGCTAAAGGGCGGAGCTAGTCCACCTCAAGTTTTGGAATGATTGGTTTTTTATGAATTGAGTTCATTGGTCAGTTGATAAATGGATTTTCAAGGGTGGAAATGTAATTGGGCTATCTAACACTATCACTGCAAGGTTTCCCTTATATGATGGCATGCATTATGATGAGTAGATACAAATATGAAGAGATAAAAAAAAAATACAAACAAGCATACGATTAGTTACTTGTTATATGAAATTTTAGACTCGAAGTAATTTCCAACTCTAAAACATGTACTTAGATACAAATCCTCTAAACAAGTTGCATTACAACAAAATTTTTATTAAATAAATAGATGAAGTCAAGTTGCATGATGGTAAAAGGTTCATTAAAACAATAACTGAAAGGAAAGGAAACAAAACATTGTATACATTTCCAATTTGCATCTAAATAAGATAAGAAGATACATGAGATTTGAAAACAAAAACACAATCTGTCACCAAAATTTATATTCGCCAAGTGGGAAACTTAAACAGGTTTTTCTTCAAGTTCCAACCACAATCCTTATGCTTAACCCCCAAAAACTGAACCCCCTTACATTCACAAATGTATCTATTTATCCCTTTTCCCCGAGATATTCCGATCACCTATCTTAGCTCTAAACTTTCAATTTATCTTTACATCACATCAGACTCTTTGGGTACAACTTCACTTGTTATTTCTTAATTACAAACTGTAAATATTTTTTTGAACTGAGTGGAAGTGTCATTTCATAATATTCTCCTTAATTCCACCTCAAAAAACATTTCTTTTATCAAAAGATAACTACTTATTTGATGGCGACACACGCTCCCTCCACAACTCGTAGGTCGAAAGTTCTACGTGCTAATAGGATCTTTCCTTCTTACTGGCCCGAAGAACTCTAAACGCTCTTCTATTTCCCTATCGGGAAATCTACACCCACAACAACTCTCATGGGATCCCCTCTTTACACTTGGGGGATCGGATTTTGCAACTTCGTGAATCCAGTGGTCGAGCGTTGGTCTTTCGAATCCCCGAAACCCAAAATAGTCGACGCTGACCCTTTCTTTACCCTTTCAGGATTTCCCCTATCACGATTTCAGCGATCGTGAGGTCGAGTAACTTGCTTCCCCAACTCCCGAATCCTGATTTGTCGAAACTCCGAAATGCCGAAATCATTGTGGTCCTGGCCTTCCCTTCCTTTTGCGATTTTAGGCTTCTGAATGCCGAAATGCATGGACTTCTTGTCCACGGGATCTCCGATCCTTCGACGTGACATCAACTAGGCCCACAACGTGGAGTTCCCTCCTTTCGTGTTTTCTCCCCTCGTGAAGTCAAAAGACTCCCTCCTCTAACCTCCGATGTTCGAGTCCCCGATGTGGGTAATCTCGCGACACGCGTCCGCTCCCAAACGAACGGCTCATATGTCTTCGCTCTTTCAGGGATTCTGATGTCAAGTGACCAAACTCATGTCCTCTAGATCCCCGATATCACAAACAACGAATTCCCGATACGAACCCCTTCGGGACTTTCACTTTTGTTCTGTTGTATGAGGGCTTAACTCCCTCGCAGCTCCTGACAAATCTGATGGCTGTCAAGTTCTCCGCTCAAGATCGGATGGTTCAGATCACTTCTTCTCCTGTGCGCTTCTTCCATGCTGCCTACTAGACGTGATGACCCTTCAACGATCCAGATTCATCTGCAGTCTGAACAAATGGCTACTGTGCCTCCTCCTGAGCTTTGGTTCTTTCCTTCTTAGACTTGGAAGGATTTCCAAGTTTCTCAAAGGCCTCGACTTGTGCCTATTTTCTTGTCTAAACTCTTCGACTTTAAGGTTCGCTGCACGCATAAAAACGCTACTCCTCCTGAGCTTCTCTCCTGATCCTCAAAGGATTTTGACGTCTGCGCTCCTGCAGGGTCTTCACATGCGCACAAAGGTGCTATCTGCCTGATATTTTCTATAGCTTTGACCTCTAAGGAAAACTTGTCCTTTTTTCTTTCTCCCTCAGATGGAGAAATTGATGCCCTACTGGCTCTCTGCCTACTCAAGCAACCTCTTACTGAGTATTTCCAGGTATTCAGTAACCCTGTGAAGATCCCTCAGTGGATTCTTCTTTAAGTTTCAGAACTCAAAAAGTTCTCTTCCCTCTTTCTGTGCACTCTTTGCACTTGCTCAATGCCCACCTGACAGAGCTTCACAGAACTCCTCAGAGCTTCTATCTGCATCTGTGTATCTCCTTCACAACCTTTCCTCCTGAGGTTTTCAACAACCTCACAGCCTTCTCCCGAGTTGTTGATTCCTGTTCTGTACCGCAGTACATCTTTGTCTGAACCCGCAGAATTCAGAAGTGCTTCAGTGCACTGGTATTCAGAGACTGTAGTACTCCGTCACACCCTCCTGGCATGAAACCTCAAAGACCTCAACCTGAAATCAGACACACTCCTACAAATGTAAACCTACAACATACATCTACAACATACAAAATAACACTCATAGACATTCATTTAACACATAGACATGCAGGAAAAACTGCTATTTGTATTAAATATGGAAAACACCTGTATTTACAAGGTGTTCCTGAGCACGACCTGTAACAAGGTCTCGACTCCTTCTCTTCTGCTCTCTACTAGCAAATTCTCTCTTATGCTCTCTCTGCTTCCCTCTACAAAATGAGATATAAAAATCCCTTTTCACCTGAGGGGCTCTTCGAGCTCTTCCCTCCAATATTCCTACCCTATTCAATTACATTGAATGGGCTGTCTAGTCCGTTATCCGGATCTAGATCTCAACCTTACAAAACATTAAAGGCCTATCTACTTTACGCCTGCACAAAGGCATGGCTCTATGGCTCAATAGCTCAATAGCCTAAGCAATTAAATTACATTCATTCAAATTTTAAATGAGGTTGCGCCTCTCTTCATCACGCGATTTGAATTTGCTGACGTGGCTGGCTAGATGGTTGGCTATCATGGAGAGATTCTCCTGCATCATACTCCTCAGCTGTAAAATTCATGAGCTCCTTCTCATGAGCTTCCCATCTCAGTTGTGGAAATCCTCCTGGATCAAAAATCATCCTTTGGAGTTGTTCATTCGCTTCATCTCTTTGCTGCTGCTGCTGCTTTTGTGTTGCTGTTGCTGCTTCCTTCTCTCTGCTTAGCCTCTCCTTGATAAAAGTTTCTTTTGACCCTAACATCATCTCTCTGATCTCCTTGATCAGTTCATCCAACTTCTCCAATGGCTGGCCTTGTTCTTGTAGTCTCCTCGGTTGCAAAAATTTTCGACACATGAGCATATCATCGTGATCTCCCATGCCTTCTTCATCAGCTTCCAACTTCACCTGTTGGATGTGCACACCCTTCACCTTTACCCTTCTCTCCAGGGCTTCAATTTTTTCATACAGATCAGCTAAACTAATGTTGTCTTCTTCTTCTTCTGCTGCTGCAAACTCCCATGTTGCAGTCTTTTCAGTCTCCTAGCGGAAGATATTGAGCCACTCCTCAGAATGCTCATTTTCCTCTCCTGCTTCTTCTACTGTCAGCTTTAGTGCTACAGCTTCCTCAACTTCCTGGCTGAATGCATTGAGACACTCCTCAGAATGCTCATTTTCCTCTCCTGCTTAGGCAACTTCAGATATCTGCTCCAATCCTTTTCCCCTTTCAGTCACAACTGGTTGTTCTGCTTCTATGGTTGTTGCATCTGCAACCCAGATTTCTACCTACTCTTGGGCAAGTGGTAGGAATATCTCGATTCCCCTCATCATTATAAGGCTCCCCAGATTGTCCTCTCATATGGTGAAAGTTTTTAACTTGTCATCATCTTCATTCACATGGTTTGGAAAACCACATGAATCTTCATTCTCTGTCAGCTGCACCTGCTGATCCAAATCCACCTCTGAGTTTATGAGACTCTCATATAGTCTCACCTATTCATCCCTGCCCATCTTTCAATATGGGTTGCTTCCACTACCCTCCTGGCAATCTTCAAGATCCTGCAACAACCTCATATCATTTCCCAGCTGGCAATGTGAAATTTCCTCTCTGCCCTCCTGGCAGTTCTTGAGATCCTTAGCTGATCCCATTTTATTCTCTTCACCCAGATCTCTCCCAATCTCCGGTTCACACATCTGAACCCTCTCCTCAGGTTCGTTGAGGTTTTTAGTATGCCTCAACCATCCTTTTAACAGCCTATGATGTCTTCTAGCCATCAACTCCTTGACTGGCCATTTTACCTTTGACTTCATCATGGGCCATTCATACACCCATCTCGACTTGGTATTCTTCTACATCCATAGTTCAAGCTCTTCCATTCTTGCCCTAATGTCGGTAAGTTCTTTCCCCCTTTCGACTGTACTCAACAGCTCTGGGTTTTTCCTCCCAGCATACCTATGACCTTCAGTAGCCATGGTGCTGTCTCTATCTGCCCTCCTGGAAAATTTGTTGTTGTCACTCCTTCAAACCTGAGTGCTTCAACCTCTTCCTACAGTCCTGCTGACTGTCTTCTCTATTGTCGCTTGCCCGCAAACAATTACCACAGAGTTTCAGTACTCTGCTTTTTTTCTTTGCCTTCTCCCTCTGCTTGAAATATACAAATAAATTTCTCGCTCTAATACCAAACTGATGGCGACGCATGCTCCCTCCACAACCCGCAAGTCGAAAGGTCTGCATGCTCACAGGATCTTTCCTTCTTACCGGCTTGAAGAACTCTAAATGCTCTTCTATTTCCCTATCGGGAAATCTGCACCCACAACAACTCTCACGAGATCCCCTCTTTACACTTGGGGGATCGGATTTTCCAACTTCGCGAATCCAGTGGTCAAGCGTTGGTCTTTCGAATCCGCGAAACCAAAAACAGTCGACCCTGACCCTTCCTTTACCCTTTTGGGATTTCCCCTATCACGATTTTGGTGATTGCGAGGTCGAGTAACTTTCTTCCCCAACTCCTGAATCCCAATTTTCCGAAACTCCGAAATGCCGAAATGATTGTGGTCCTGACCTTCCCTTCCTTTCGCGATTTCGGGCTTCTGAATGCCGAAATGCATGGACTTCTTTTCCATGGGATCTCCGATCCTCTGACATGACGTCAACTATAAACTAGGCCCACAACATGGAGTTCCCACCTTTCATGTTTTCGCCCCTCACGAAGTCAAAAGACTCCCTCCTCTAACCTCCGATGTATGAGTCCCCGATGTGGGTAATCTCACAACATGCGTCCACTCCCAAACGAATGACTCAGATGTCTTCGCTCTTTCGAGGCTTCTAATGTCGAGTGACCAAACTCATGTCCTCAAGATCCCCGATATCCCGAATGCCAAATTCCCGATACGAACCCCTTCAGGACTTTCGCTTCTATTCTACTGTATGAGGGCTTAACTCCCTTGCAACTCCTGATAGATCTGATGGATGTCGGGTTCTCCGCTAAGATCAGATGGTTCAGATCGCTTCTTCTCCTGTGCGCTTCTTTCGTGCTGCCTTCTGGACGTGATGACCCTTCAATGGTCCAGATTCATCTGCAGTCTGAATGGACAGCTACTGTGCCTCCTCCTGAGCTTTGGCGCTTTCCTTCTTAGACTTGGAAGGATTTCCAAGTTTCTCAAAGGCCTTGACTTGTGCCTGTTTTCCTTTCCGAACTCTTCAACTTTAAGGTTCACTATGTGCATAAAAACGCTACTCCTCCTGATCTTCTCTCATTATCCTCAAAGGATTTTGATGTCTGCTCTCCTGCAGGGTATTCACATGCGCGCAAAGGTGTTATCTGCCCTGAGCTTTCCTGTAGCTTCAACCTCCAAGAAAAACTTGTCCTTTTTCCTTTCTCCCTTAGATGGAGAAATTGACGCCCTCCTGGCTCTCCGCCTACTCAAGCAACCTCTTACTGAGTATTTTTGGGTATTCAGTAACCCTACGAAGATCCCTCAGTGGATTCTTAAGTTTCAGAACTCAAAAAGTTCTCTTCCCTCTTTCTGTGCACTCTTTTCACTGGCTCAATTCCCACCTGGCAGATCTTCACAGAACTCCTCAGAGCTTCTGTCTGCATCTGTGTATCTCCTTCACAACCTTACCTCCTGAGGTGTTCAACAACCTCATGGCCTTCTCCCGATTTGTTTATTCTTGTTTCTGTACCACAACACGTCTTTGTCTGAACCTGCAGAATTCATAAGTGCTTCAGTGCACTAGTATTCAGAGACCACAGTACTCTGTCACGCCCTCTTGGCATGAAACCTCAAAGACCTTCACCTGAAATCAGACACACTCCTGCAAATGTGAACCTACAACATACATCTACAGCATACAAAAGAACACTCACAGACATTCATTTAACACATAGACATGTAGGAAAAACTGCTATTTGTATTAAATATGGAAAACACCTATATTTACAAGGTGTTCCTGAGCACGGCCTGTAACAAGGTCTCAGCTCCTTCTCTTCTTCTCTCTACTCGTAGATTCTCTCCTATGCTCTCTCTGCTTCCCTCTACAAAATGAGATATAAAAATCCCTTTTCACCTGAGCGGATCTTCGAGCTCTTCCCTCCAATCTTCCTACCCTATTCAATTACATTGAATGGGTTGTCTAGTCCATTATCCGGATCTAGATCTCAGCCTTACAAAACATTAAATGCCTATCTACTTTACACCTACACAAAGGCATGGTTGTATGGATCAGCAGCCTAAGCAATTAAATTACATTCATTCAAATTTTAAATGAGGTTGTGCCTCTCTTCATCACGCAATTTGAATTCACTGACGTGGCTGGTTGGCTGTCGTGGAGAGATGCTCCTGCATCATTATTACAAGTGGCTACAGTGCCTCTAACTATACCTAAACAAAATCATATTAGTGCAACTAGAGATGATTTTTTTATAGTTGAACTAGAACATGATCATAGAAATAAGTCTTCCCAAGTTTTTGTTGTTTGTCAACTTCACAAGTATTCCCATGTACACCAAAAACTGGATACCAACCTTGAACACTAAAACAAAACTCACCCAGAATTTGGCGAATTTTTGGGAAATATGGCCTCAAAGATCTCTTTGATTCTCCCAAACCATGATGTAGAGTCCTAACTCTATTAAATCCAAAAAATTTCAGACAATTAAACATATAATTCCTTTCTCATTGCATACGTAATTCATTAACCATCGAATAAGCATAAATATTCAGTAGAAATTAAAATTTTATCCACAACATAACAATTACTTAACAGAATAAATAAATTACCTCTTCTTGATGCTAATCCCCTGTTGATCTGGTTGTCCATTTCTAAAGTTGAAACTGTGTCAAACACTACCCAAAACCGAGTATTCCTCCCTGCCAGCTAGGAGTAGCCTATTTGACTCCCTAGCTCTAGGATACCATAAGGATATCCTGACCCTTGTACCCAAAACCCCCAGCAAACCGGTGCTCCCTTATTTTAATTCACCAAAATCCACCAAATCAAACTCCTCACACCAAAGATCTCCACAGAAAAATCTCCCACAGAAATATATCCTCCTCCTCCAAATGCTTCCTGCCTCCCCCAAAAGAATGATCCTCCCCGTAAGACTCTTCCCTGTCATATTCCCCCTTCACTGACTCTCCTCCCCTTCATTAATTTCCTTATCCCTTTATTTAATGTCTTATCCTCTTATTTAATGTTTCTTCTCCCCCGGTATATGTAAGTTGTTAATAAATTAAATTATTAACCCCTTTAATTCTCTACTCAATTAATTAATGAGTCAATTAATAATTAATTAAACATTGACAGATATGAACAAGTAATTAATAATAATTAATTAGTTAATATTATTAAGAAATAATTATTGTTTAACTAACATATTAGGATAGTCAGATTATCAAATTAATTATAATTAATAATCCTTATACATCTATTTAAGCAGGGTTGTTACATACACCCACCCTTCAAGAAACTTCATCCCGAATTTAAGGTATCTCATGGTACAAAGGAAAAGAAACATGGTTCACACATTCATAACAATAATCGACACTATTAGTAAGTAAGCCAAAAAAACTCATACATACTAGTGTACATGTACAATAAATGCATGTGTAGCTAGTACATACAAGTCTCATGAATGTACTAATAATCAATAACTATCATCCTTTAGTAATTTAGGTTTGCATCCAATCCAATCAACAAGACTAGTCTTTTATAACAGACAATAAACCAATCAAATGTTTGAGAAATCCTTTAATTACAATTATCTGGTTCGACAATTTTATTTAGACAACTATGGTTTAGTTACGTAATTATGAATATTCATATATACACATTTTTTTTTTTAGAATGGAAAACATTAAATTCCACCATAAGACAAATCTCCATACTTTCTCAACTATTTCTACTCATCCTTCCTCCCTAACTTACTTCCATCTCCATTCCTATCCTTCCTCTACTAGACTATCTTGGAGCGTCAACTATATTGACCTAACTCCAAATAGAACCCATAAGTGGAAGTGTCACTATCTCAACCAAGCTTCCCTAGTAGGCAAATGACAGTCATCATCACACATCTTGGGGAGCGTAAGCTAACACCGTCCTCCCATGACTTCAGGTTTCGGAGGATACACGGTGGGAAATGCCTCCACCCCTCCTAATCATAACTAGGGTCCACACCCTACAATGGAATATACAGTGGCACCGTGTTGCTGGGGGTTTTTTCATCGTTTATTTGGTTTTGGGCAGTCTCATCACTTGAAATCCTACACTGGTCCACATATCATAGCAATGCATCCAAACCAATATAATTTCACATACAAATATTCGTACCATAATGTTTCTCGGCTAGTGGTCATGATATCCACTTTCAT
>JZKD02S2140327.1:532234-579720 GCA_000966675.3 Picea glauca
TAGTTAATATTATTAAGAAATAATTATTGTTTAACTAACATATTAGGACAGTTAGATTATCAAATTAATTATAATTAATAATCCTTATACATCTATTTAAGCAGGGTTGTTACACGTGATACTTGTGTAAAGAATGAGATAGTTTTTTGTTAATGGGCCATTTCCAAACAAAAACCTCTTTTTTTTTTCTCAAAATTTAATCTCCATTTGTTCGGAAGGAATGCCAAAACACAATGACTAAAACACAGAAAACAAAATTTGGTGAATTTCTAGGAAAAACAGCCTCAAAGATATCTTCGATTCTCCAAATATGTTATACGTGTGTAAAATCTGAGAGAGATGTTTTTTAATGGGACAGTTCCTAACTCAAGTTTATTTTGGTTTTCAAACATTCACCTCCAGTTGTTTGGAAAGTGCACCAGACGACAATGGATAAAATAGGGAGAAAACATAGCATTTTAATAAAATTCTGGTAGCACCTTAGAAATCCTTTCTTTGAATGTGATATGTCTCTAGTTAATCATGAAATTATATATCTAATTGCTATTTTATCTGCATATAAATCTAGAATCGACCCTTCATTGACCCTTACGAATCTGGATTTGTTGGATTGTTTCTGGTGAATGCTGATCTAAAATTATGCCCAGAAAATAAGATTGATTCTGCAAAAAGCTTGAGATCTAGAAGTGAATATGATCATTTGCTTATTTGTTGAATAATCTGTCTTCAAATCTTCAATTGATAGCACACTTTGCTTCCTATAAATGTCATGAAAATTCAAGTTATGTTGTTGATTATGTTCTAATTACACAACATTGATATAAACTTCACTTTGGTTATGTATTAGTGCGGGGAAGAAATCAATTGGTTGCTGCTATAAAATGATCCATTATGTGGATGGTTATATCCCTGATTTTTGCATGGTATCGCTTGAAGGCACATATGAAATTGAACCATTCACCTAGGACAAAAATATATCTAATTTTTTGCATAGCCTCGAACAGTTCGAGCCTTGTTGGCTATGTTCGATTTAATTGCCATTAATCTTGTGGAGACACCATCATGTGCTTGCTACTCCTATTGGAGGTGATGGTTATATGTATGTGATGCTTCAAATTTCTTTACCACTTGCCAGGATTATAATATGTGACCCTACAATGATACAAACTCATGGCGCACACATGCATGATCTTCAGCATGAATTTGGTAATGATGGTTTAACTAGGGAAATTATGTGTGATATCAAATGCATCGGGAGATACAAATGCATGCGGGGTGCCAACACACATAAATTCAAACTTTCAAATCTTATTCAATCATTAAAACCCATGAAACAACATGTTTTCTATTATTTGCGGGAATAGGGCTATTCTTGCAATCAACATCTTTCTGCATTAAATACCTGCTATAGTGGAAAAACACCCCTATGGACTACACTAGGGTTCTAAAATGTAGGCAGATCTAACCATATAAAGTCTCCTACTCTTAACCACTATCCCGAAAACACCCGTATTCATATATAAAGTACAAAGTAAAGGGATCTGGTAGTCTTACCTTGAACTCTGCGTCCGGTGTCGATCCCAATGCATCCGGTTGCTTCTTGACTGCAAATCTCCTCCCAAGGCTGACCTACATTCACCAAAAGACAAACAAGAAACTACGAACAAGCATTCAATATATGGACTAATGGGTTAGATGTCATAACAAAATGTAAATCAATCATACAGATTAAACACATCATATGGTGAGATGACAAAAGTACTTCTTTCTATTAAACTCATAATGTCACTTACAAAATGAGATCGGTGACTACTCCTCAAACCCAGTACTAGGTTCCTCTTCACCAAGCTCCAACTGCTTCCACGCATCCTTCTTCTCTCACACTTCTCTCTAGAGAATAGGCATAGGGTTATGGATGAGGAAAAAGGGCAAGAATGGGGAATTCTGGCTCAAACTCACAAAGTGGCTGCAAATTATTGGGGCAAGGGGGGATTAGGAAATGGGCAGAGTTTCACTGCTTTCATGCTTCTCCTTAGAATTGGACCCCAACACCTTCTTTTATATGCTGAAAAGATAGTTATTCGGTTGGGTGATGAGCTATGGGCAGTCAATTGGTTAGGAAACTACCCAAAAGCCCGTATCCCCTTGCAACTTTTTATATTTTGCAACTTTTGTGGGTATATGCGGGATATAATGGTGCAACTAACATACGTACGTGGGAAGTAGTGGTGCATCTAGCATACATACATGGGAAGTAGTTGTGTAGTGCACATACATCTTCAAAAATTTGGTTTTTAAGAAGAGTTATTCAGTATTGGCTTGGAAAAAATAGTAACTAATGATGGCCTATTATTAGGTATGCATGTCTGGTGAAAATTAGGGTTATAACAGATGCCCCCTAATGTGTGAGGTCAAAATATCATCTGATGGCCGAAATACATTACAAATCTTTACCAATGTACGAAGCGAGTGAACCCGGGACCAGAGTTTGGGTGGTGCCATCTGCAAAATAACAATTGTCTCACCGAGGTGGGAATACCCATGCTCGGGAATAAATAAATCATGGCTAACAATCAAATACACTGCATATCCATGTCATATAACTATATAAAGTGTAGCTGCAAACAATACACAGCGGATCTACATCTCAAAATCAAAAGATATACATGAATAGTATCCATATTTAAGAAGCAAACGATGCTTGATGGTTGGAGATGATGTCTTTAGAGATCAAGATACAATTTAAATATCTTTATAACTTGGGTAGGAGTGAAATATGAGTGTACATATTCAATACTCAGAGGTATTTGATGGCTCATCGGGGAACAGATAAGAGAATATCGATGATCAGGGAGAGAAATGCATTGATTTTAAACAAAGACTTTGATTGGACTTTCGGGATGGTCGGGCATGAGGACAAGAGACAAACTATAGAAGGGCCAACTCAAGTTAGGTAAAAATTCTCTTGGACAATAGCACGATGAAATATGAGACTCGGGCAGCATGATACTGACATAATTTCACGATGCAGAAGGCAACACAAACTCTCCATATGTTTGGAAGAATAACCAAATGGAGGAAGACACAGCTCTATGTTACGAGAACAGCTACCTAAGGTCATATTAAATCCCAGATATTGACGAACAAACAAAAGGATGTGCTTTGTCCAAGGGTGACTCATTGTGCTTCCATACAAATAAAATACTTTTCCCATCCTCTTTTTGGGGTATATTTGATTTTTTTTGTCTTTTTCAATATTTTGAAATCTTGAAAAAGAATAAAATAATAATACATTACAAAGGAGGAATGAGTGTCGTAAACATACTAGTTCCAAGCGCAAGGAACACACTGATGCTCACCTGTGCGAACACTTGGGAAAATTCCTCCATGGGTCAAGGTGTCAAGATGCAGAGGCAAAGTGCTACAAGGCTTGTGTATGAGGCATGCTTCAAAGGTTCAGTTGAGAGCCACATGGAGATGACATTAGGCCAAAGACGCAGGAATGCAAACGTGATTAATAGGACACAATGATAACATCCTTCGATGTAATTTTAAATGAGCCCAGAGAAGTTAATCTTGGTTGTTTTTCATTTTTAGAGAGTCTGAAAAAGCGCAAAAGAAGACTCCACTGGGGTACCTTTTTCGAAGATAGTCTAGTCGGTTCGAAAAAGGGATAAATTGGCACTGAAAAGACATCTATTCAAAACCATTTTAACGAGTGTGATAAATATAAGATCACTCAACAATCTTTTCAATTTTAAGGAGTCTGAAAAGAGCTTAACTATGGACTCACTGCCTTTTTCTAGATTTAGTCTCCTTAGCCCAAAAAAGGTGAAATTTACTGAGGAGAACTCTCCTGGAGAGACGAATCTCCTAAGGTTTACCTTTTTCCTCCTTAATATAAAGGTCGGAAAAAGGGGTAAACTCATGCCAGTAGATGTTTTTCTGAACCAATTAACAAGTGTGAAAGAACAAGGTCACTTGACAATCTTTTCAATTTTAAGGAGTCTGAAAAGAGATTAACTATGGACTCTATAGTAAATGTTCTTTTGGACTGGTTTAACGAGTGTAAAGAAAAAACCTCACTCGACAATATTTTCACTTTTAGGGAGTCTGAAAAGAGATTAACTATGGACTCTGTGGGGGTTCCTTTTTCGTAAATTTAATCCCTCAGGCCCGAAAAAGGGTTAAACTTATACCTGAGAATACTCTTCTAGCGAACCAAAGTTCCTAGAGTATACCTTTGTTCATACAATTGACCATTTGGACTGAAAAAGGGGTAACCTACCATCGGACAGACGTGCCTTCAAATTTTATTTTGGCAAGTGTGAAGGGAAATGAGATCGCTCGATAATATTTTTATGTTTAGAGGATCTGAAAAGGGCTTAAAAGAAGACTCGTTTGTTTTTTGGGAGCCCTGAGGGTTAGGCCAAGAGTGATAATATATCATACATGTGAAGGCTCAAACTCATAATCAAGACAAGACTAAAAGGACTCCTGAGCCTACAGTCATTAGAGATGGCATGGACACCAAAATGCAACCAGGATCTACCTAGGGCATCCATGTGAGGGTGGGATCTACCACTAAATTATGACACTTCTAGAGTAGCAATGGCGATTCTGTGTCTCAATTCGGTGGGGTTGATCCTATGGTAAAGAGAAAAAGACAATGAGGTGCAAAAAGTGGAGGTGGAATCCTAACTTAAATGCACAAAGTTGGAAAAAATGAATTTTCACCAAAGGACCATAAAAGTGCCCCAACTCCCAAAAAGTTCTCCGAGCCAAAAGTAAAAAGTATTGTAACATCCAATAAGAAACTCAAGAACCACGTTACATGATTTTCAAGCCATAAAAACCGATAACAGAGGTCAAAAAATGACAAAAAGGGACAAAAAAGTCTATAAATAGATGCTGGAAGCTCATTATCACCATTGCAATTTGAGAATTGACCAAAAATCCAAAAACACCCCTTTGTGAAAGAAGTTGATTATGGGAGCTTCATTGGACGAAACAAACTTCCGCTTGGACCAAGTAAGTACAATCTAGTCCCTCTTGCATTACCAATTTTCTTTTTGTCATTTCTTTTTGTTTTTTTAGAGGGGCACACACCTTTAAAAAGGTTGGCCTTGTGTGTACACAGGTTGTCCAAGAACAGCCAGCGTATGCACCCGGTCAGTGAAAATTCTTCCCACGTACATACAGGACTGTCCCCAATACAACCCGCGTACATATTCCAATATATGAAAAATTTGAAAATGCATCATTTGAATCTCCTTTGAACTTGTCATTTTGTAGGATGAATGTCCATTGGAGAGAGAGAGAACATGAGGACATTGATTCAATGGTCGAGGAAGACCCTGCTGTTATTACTGAATTAAAACAATGTGGGTTGTGGAAATTCTTTTGGTGTCCACTCATGCAGGAAAAATCCAGGTTGTTGAATGCCTTGGTGGATTAATGGCACCCATATGCAGAGGCTTTCATGCTCTAGGTATAGTCGTTGACTCCAATGACTAAAGATATTTATTTTCTGACTGGCCTCTCGAGGAGAGGGGAACCAGTCAACCTTCGTGATTTTCCTTCTGGGCCTCACAACATTTTCGAGTTGATCAAACTACACTATGAGGTTGGAACAGATAAAGTGGGTTCCCAAGTACCGATCCACAAAATCACCAACCTATCACTGAAACTGATAGTTTTACTTATTGGGCGGATCACTGGATCCACGAATTTACATCAGGCCTCTTGGGTGCATATGCGTTGTGTAGTACAATGATTAAATGCATGAGTGTTCAAATGGAGGTCAACCATGCTAGAGTGCATGAAGAGACATCTCACAGAGTGTCATGGGTGGAACAACAAGAAATTCGGGTTCGGGACTATTCTTTTCTCTTTATTCTTCGAGAAGGTACCCAGTCTTAGTCCCTAAGAGACTGTACAGGGGCACGTGGCCTCCTTCCCAGCAGTGTGCAGGTGGGAAACAATGTTTCCATGATAGGGGGGAGGGAGGACCATTGAGGCCTTCGATGATACGTTTTTTGACTGGTGGTCTCAGCAGATTCCGGCTATAGAGGACTACCCCTATGCCGGGATCAACTTCTCCAGAGATCCTGACATGCTCATACCTTCTGAAGCGAAGCAAGGAGAGCTAGGTACATTTTTCTTTAAAAGGTTTTTTTTTTTATTTCTTTTATATATATCATTTTTTATGTGTACCAGAGAATCTGAAAACTATGTATCTGTTATGTACAGACATGGGACCAGTGTGTCCAGATGATTTTGCGCGGAGAAGGCGCCATCCATGACCAGAGGCAGTAGTGAGAGAGTTTTGAGATGAGTTGAGAAGAACCTGTCTTCACTCACTCGTATTGTGCCTATGGTCGATATCAAGGATCTCCCACCATCTATGTAGCCTCACGTTGTTGGGGTGCCATAGACTTGGGTCCAACTATTTCTACATTTGGAAAAAGTTGTAGTCCACTATGGCAGGGCCAGAAGGCCTCGTGCTTATCTTAGGGTGGAGAATTTTTGTGCCAGGGGCACTCTTCGTATATCTTTGAGGGAATAAGCCCCACGTTATGTACCAGACTCACTATTTTTTGAGGCGTTTGCACCCACCTATGTACTCTAATACTTTCGATATATATATATATATATATATATATATATATATATATATATATATATATATATATATATATATACATCTTTTTATGTCTTATGGGTTACATTTATTTACTGATGTATTTACATGTGTATGTCTGTGCTTTTATTTACATGTGTGAAATATGCCAATCTAATACTTGATTAGCTAGAGTATCTGTCATTTGATTCAATCTCCTAGGAACATGGATATACGTAATGTAATCAAAACAACGTTCTAAGAGATGTACCCTAAGGAATAATCGATGTAGAGTAGGATCGTAAACACGGTAAACCCTATTTAACTGGGACACAACCAATTGTGCATCTAGGTAGACCCAGAGGTAAGAGATACCATGCGACAAGGCGTCACGAAGTAACTCTATTACTGCACTGTATTCGGTGACATTGTTTGTGGCTTCACCTAAACAAATACCCCTAGAAGATAATAACTGGCCTTAAGGTGTGAAAATCAACCAAGTGTGTCAGCTATCACCATCCGCAAATCCAACAAACACGTCTGATTCAATTGACATATGCCAGAGTGAAAAGATGACATCAAAATGACAGGTCCTTAAAACTATAAAGACAAAAACTAAAAATGTATAACAAATATACATATGTACAAGAAGTCACCCAAGGCGACCCACCTACGAGTAATACTTCTTGAGATAGAGCCCATTTCTAGTCTCCACTAAATATTTACCTTCAAAATCAACCAGATGATAAGCGCTCTTCTTTAAAACTTCCTTCATGATGAACGGTCCGAACCACATGGGTTTGAACTTTATTTCCCCCAGGGGATCCTTATCTTGGTCATAGACTAGGACAAGGTCGTCTTCAGAGAAAATTCAAGGATGAATGGACTGATCACACTGACACTTGACTCTTTGCTTGTGAGCCTCATTAGCCAAGGCTGCATCACATCGTTGCTCATCGAGTTGCTCAAGATATAATAAGAGTTCCTCAAGCGGTGAAGTGTCTGGAAATAAATGTACTGCCAACTTAAGAGATGGGATCTAACATTATTTAGGCAAGACTGCTTCCAAACCGTAAGCAATATGAAAAGGTGAGAAACCAGTGGCAATCTTTATAGATGTTCGGTAGGCCCACAATGCCAAGTATAACATCAAATGCCAATTTGACTTGGTTGAATTGATCATTCGTTGTAGAATGGTATTGAGCGACTTATTCATAGCTTCCACCTGACCATTTACTTGTGGGTAATAAGGTGATGAGTGTCCTTGCCTCAACCCAATATTTGATGTTAATTATGACATCATTTTGTTCTGAAAGTGACTGCCATGGTTAGTGACAATCTCTTTCGGGACACCGAACCTTGCTATTATCTGATTAAACAAGAAGAGAGCCTTTGTCTCTCCATCATCCTTGAACGTCATCATAGCTTCAACCCACTTGGTAAAGTATTCTATAGATATGATGATATAATGGTGCCCCCTAGCTGAGGGGGGGTGGCATGTAGCATAATCAATCCCCCATTTGGTGAAGGGGCCAACTGTGATGATGAAAAACATGGGAGCAGGATGTGACCTCATATTTTGTGAGAATATCTGACATGGGTGGAACTTCTTGACCGATTCAACACAATCTTCGATTAACGTCGGCCAATAGTAACCGGCTCGTAGAATCTTTTGGTTGTTTTCAACCCATACAAATGACCACCACATGCTCTAGTGTGGTAATCGTTAAGAACGAGTTCTACTTCCTCGTGGATGAGACATCAACAAAGGATGCAATCTATACGTCGATGATACAAAGTGTCTTCGAGAATAAAATAGTTTTTTTCTTGATGACATATATGTCGATGCTCGTCATGAGAAGTGGAGGTGGGGCACTTCAAAGTCTGGAGATAGACTAGTATATCTCCATACTAGGGATCTGAATATGCGATCAAAAACATATCTCCTTTAATAGGAAACTCTTCGGGTATAACATCATATGACTTGAACAAAAGTTCTGAGATGAGTTCTGCAAAGACCAACGAATTTTTGGATTTCAAAGAAACAAAATCCAAGTCAAATTCCTGGAGGATAACTATCCATCTGCTGATCTTTACGCCAATTACGCATCGTGTCAACACATACTGGAATAGATTCACAATGACAATGATGGTGGTCTTGTGAAACAAAATATAGTGATGAAACCATTGGACAACATGAACTACTACCAATGCAAGTTTCTCAACATGGGAGTATTTGAGTTCTGGTCCAACCAGGCCTTAGCTCAGGTAGTAAATCATGTTCTCTTCAAGAAAATCGTCCTCTTGAACCAAGACCATGCCGATGGTCGACTCTGCAATAGCCAAATAAAATAAGAATCTTTATTTTAATTGGGTGGCCGAAGCAAGGGGGAAGACATGAGGTCATGTTTCAATGCTTCGAAAGAGCACTGAGCATATTCATCCCAATGGAAAGGAACATCCTTCTTTAGTAAACGCATGAACCCTTTTGTGATCTCAACATAGTTTGTGATGAAACACCGTAAAATTTCAATTTTCCCTGTAAACTCTAAAGCTGAGGGACTATGCAAGGGGGAGGAAATTGAACTATCGCTTCAACCTTTAAAGGATCAACCATGATCCCTGTTGTCGAAACCATAAAATCTAAAAGACAAACCGACATCACGCAAAAGCTGCATTTTTTTTTATTCAAGCGAATCCGATAGTAGCGACATCGCTCAAAGAAAAGTCGAAGGTGTGTGGGATGATCAACTTTCTTGCGATATCGTGATGCTAATTCATCCAAGGAAGCCTTGACTAGGTGTTTGAGATCATGGAAAGAAAAAGACATGGCCTGTTGAAAAGTGGCTCCAACGTTCTTCAGGCCAAAAGGCATCTTGCGATAAGAAAATGTACCCCATGGACAGATAAAAGTTGTCTTATGCTGTTCCTTGGGTTTGGTCTGTATCTGATTGTATCTTGAGAAACCATCCATGAAATAAAATACCTCGCAGCCTGCATGTTCATCAACAATATGGTCAATAAATGGAGTGGGGAAAGTATCCTGTTAACATGCCTTGTTCATGCACAAAAGTCCATACATACATGAATTGTACCATGACTTTTGTTGATTGGAACAGGATTCGACACCCATTGAGTCAATTGGATGGGGTAGATGAAACCAACTTTGAGTAGTTTCTCTACTTCAGCCTTAATAGTTGATGCTTTCCAAGGATTAACCAGACAAAGCTTCTGTCAGACTGGCTTGGCATCAAGGTAAGTCATGATTTCATGTTCAACGATTCTTGGATCAATGCCTAGAATTTCCTCATAAGAATAGGCAAAAACGTCGCAAAATTATTTAAATAAATATGTATAGATTTGAATATCCTCAGGGGAACAATCCACTCCAATGAAGATATTCTCCATGATGCCAGGGGTTCTGGAGATATCAATAGGTATCGTTTTAGTGATGGTTTCCATATTACCCTTGACATAAACTATGTGTGTAGCCAAAGGATTAATAGGACAAGACCTATCTCCAGTCATAGTTAACACAAATTCTCCTTTCTCTATTCTTCCTAACTCTGGGAGGAAGTATGATCTGTGATGGATATCATCCTAAGGTCTGTCTAGACTGGTCAACACCTCTGAAATATCCTCGTCAGAGAGCAAGACCAATTCTAAGGAATCAGTAGTGGCAAGGGAACCTTGAGCCTAGGCAGTCTCAAGAATTAGATCTAACTCTGGTGCAGGAGTCGGATCGGGATTGGTTGAAGCTTGCTAGACTATAGAGTATGCAACTTCTACCATGGACAAGGGAATGGATATGCCATGGTTCCTTGTCCCTTCCATCATGGATTATGGGGAAGGAAGAATCCATGGATCATTAAAGTAAGTCGTGCGGAATGACAACACTAAAAATATTTCAGCCTTAGGTTGGTCAGGGACAGTCGATATCATTTTGACATCGCCAGAAGGAGGCCGGTAATCGAAAGTACCCATGAGAGGTGGGCACAAACCAACCCTCACATTGACGATGCTAGGTTGTGGGTTATCAATCATCGGGACCGTGGATGCTGCCGATGAAGGGCAGGTCTGGAGAAGACAATTGATCAATGGTCATGATTCATCCCTCCTGTGGAAACAAAAAGACCCGAAAAACCGTGGCGAACACTGCATGCATGGAATATGTCCAAATCCTTCCTAACCAGAGGTTGCAGTTGAGAGGCGCATCGTCAACTTCAACTTCCACACACACGGTCTTCCCTCCTAAATGCACGGGGAAAGAAGGAATGATTCCATGTGGTCTAAAAGAATGACCATCGAAAGTTATGAGAAGAGTAGGTGAAGGAGATAGAACGGGTTGGCCAATGGCCTTCCAACACACCAACGACATCATGCATGTCAATCCACCTTCGTCAACCACTGTACAGAAAATATTCTAGGTAGATGATTTCATGGGGTGAGCCACTACTATCTGAAATGTGACGTGGTATGGGAGATGAGGTTTCAAGTCAGTTGTATCAAGCATGATAGTTCTTGGATTACATGTCTCGGTGGATCCTAAGGTGGCTAATAGATCCTTTCTCTGCGAAGGGAAGCTCTGGAGGACCTCCAAAGAAGACATCGCACAAGGGATTTGTGATAAATCCTCCATAGAGTAGTTCTGGGCGGCCCTTGCGTTTGGATTATGCAAAGCTTTCTTGAACATCCCTTTTGGGATGCATGTCATTGTTTCACCCATTGTTCTCTCGATATGGAGAGGAACATATGGGTTTTCGACTTCTTTTCCCTTTTCGACAATACTTGGCATTCCATAATCATGTGCCCTAGTAGCTATGTGGGATTCACCTTTCAACATATAGACGTTCAAAGTTGAGGGATTGCTAGACAATGAATGGGGTCCCTGACTGCCCCCATCCACGTTCGTAGAGGCTTGAGTTAAATTTTTCCCATGAGGAAATGGGTTCGTTAACACTGCAGGCTGCTACTGCACCAATAACTTTTGGGCCTTTGCAAGTCGAGGGAACAAGTGAGTCGAGTGGTCTTCCATGTAGAGGTTGCACGGATACTTCAACTTATTTCTCTCTTTGTTTCCCCTGCCAGCATTATTGGTGGGTTTCTTATCCCCTTTACCCTTCTTTCGCTATTTTTTATTCCCTTTGGCCTATTGGCTGGCCTTTGGGTTTGTCAATTGCACGTTGTGTACATCCGACGTTTGAGTAGGGGGAGTAGCTGAACAAGGAGTTGGGATGGCCACTGTCTATTTTATTGACAATTGTTGCAATTGGTTTGACAACGGATCAATGGGATTCACTTCTACTGAACCAACAATGTCGTCAGCATGTGGTCTAGACTTATGTCTAGTCTTATCAAGAATAGACCATGGCGCATCTGGAAAAAATTCGTAAAGAAAACCAGACTGAGAGTAAATCATCTCTAGTTGTTGAGCTCTCATTATCTCTTCTTCCTCTGAAAATACCCTTGACGTTGCTACGTCTTTGGATAACTGGGGTAACAAAGACTTAAGAAACCATTCCAACATGAATGTTGGTGGAACTGGTACTTTAATCAAACTCTTCCGGTGCTGCCATTCTCGGATGTGATCAGAGATATGGTCAGCCTTTGTCTGCTCAAATTTGGCCACCAATTTTGTTCCAGCATCGTATCTCACAGATAATTGCAAATGGTTTAAGAAAACCATAGCAAATTCACCAAAACTAGATTATCTTGAGCGGTTGAGCTCGATGTACCATTTCGTGGCACTCCCAATAAGAGTGCGTTGAAACAGATGCAACTAAATGGAGTAGTCCCTCAAATAATTGGATGAGAACCATAGATGAAATGTGGTCACATGATCGCCTGGATATTCATTAGGATTTCCTTAGAAATTTGGAATGTCTGAGGGAAACTTGGTCAGCATGGCAGGCCAATGTGGATCATGACAGATTGGGTCATTTAATAATATTGACAAGTCTGGCAAATGCAAAGTTGCTAGAAACAATAGCTTAGGTTGTTGAGTATTTACAGGAGGATAGGAGTCTGGGATTTGGATGGCACCAGGTTTCTAGGAAAATTTAGGGTGTTGGCCTGGGTTCTAGTAAAAAACATGTCCTAGGATGACATTCAGATGTTGCGCTTGCTGAGATGTCATCAGCTGACTCTCATAATAGGACGTTGAGGGCTGCGAAGGGATTGATCCTAAGGTAGTGTTCCAAAGGTTCTGGAAAGGGTTGACCCCTACCGATCCGATAGGAATAGGTCCTGAGCCTTCCCCGGGGTTCCATCGGCCATGGAAGGGGTTGCTCCCGGTCGACATAACTGGTGAGGGAACTGATCCCTGCCACAGATTCCAAGGTCTTTGAGAAGTGTGTGCCCCTGTGCAGGAATAGTATCTTGTGCAGGATTTTTTGATCCAAAACTAGGGTTTCCCCCGGCCAAGATGGAAGCTGATGAGAATGCGTTGTTACCAAACGTGTTGAACAAAGAGAAAGACAAATAACCTATTGATGTGGTACTATAATAAGGTCCTTGACTACCTTCTCTAGAAAGGTTGTAGTTCATGGTCAGCTAGATGGGTTTCTAAGAAGCGTCGCCAAGTGAAGGAGACGCCGAAGGTATATGACCTCCACTGTAACGGAAGGAATTATAAGGGGGTAAGGTTCCCCCCATGGACCCTCGCAGAGGAGCGTTTGAGCTCCCTACCCCTAGACTCAAATTCTATAAGGTGGAGTAGGAGAGGACCGAGTTCGTGTCAAAGTTGGGCATCTCGTATGAAAACAGAGGGCTTGTCGCACTTTGTGTAAATGGTGTAGTGATCGCCGCCATGGATGGAATTGGGCCACTGCCTAAGGTAGAGGCAATTGAGACCATAGTGGCCTAAACCTACGAAGGTGAGTTAGGAGGTGAAATGCCCCCAGTTGTGGCATTCGTAGTGGGAGTATGAGGACTCCCTGAGGAAGTAGCAACATTTGCTTCCATTGTTGCTTGTAGGATTATCTAGAGCTCATGTTGTGTTACCCTTGGAGGGGAAATATGTATCAGGAGTGTCACCGACAAGTCAGTGATCAAAGAGTTATATGGAATGAGAGCTTCTACCCCAAGGTCAGAAATAGTTGGTCCCTCTAGAAACAAATTTTCTCCTCTCGAAGATGGATCAGGTACAGATTCCTGTGGCCCGGTCTCCTCAAATGACCCTTCTTGGTCAAGTATTCTCTTTCATGGTGGCAGTAGTGGCTCCAAGTTAACCGGAAGTAGGCCCAAAATCATTCACAACTGGCGGATCTCTTGATCTTCCACTATGTGAGAGGATCAAAGACACACTAATAATTTCTATCGTTGAAGATCAAAACACGCACTAGAAAAAGTTCCTATGAGATGCAGCAAGCAAACCACTATTACTAGTTGGAAGAGTAGTTACAACAACCAAAACTAGAGAAAATCGAACATGGAAGCACCCTCTGGGTATACTCTATAAAGAGTGGCCCAATGTTTTCCCTAGGTACCGCGGTATACCCCCACAGTCACCTATGTAGGTCCCTAAAATCAAAGGCAACTAGGTTTCCAGTGCGTGAACAACTACCAAGTGGGTACAGTCGATAGTTGGGTGGACCGCAATAAGCAAGGTATCAAGCCCGAAACCTATCGAGGGTATCGAAAGAAAGTGTTATGGAAGATGATTGAGTACCTCGAATAGATTTGAGACCCATGAAGCTCCGTGGAAAATGCGATCAATGTAATCCCAAGATAATTCCTCTATATGCATTCCTCTGCTACGATTGGTTGAACTTTGGAAGGGTTAGCTCCGCTACCTTTCCGCATGTGACCTTGTGTTTATCCCCTGTGTTAGAGGGGGGTCCCAGATAGTTTCCACATTATTGGACTTTTTCACTCCCTAGCACAGACTCCGATGTTTGTTTTATAGCCTTGAAGAGTTTCCTCTCCAACCTAAATCAAGGCTCTAGCCTAATCTAGTTAATGGACCCTACAGAAACAAAGTCTGATTAATTTTAAGTAAGCGTTAATTTTAAGTGGTTTATCTCAAGTCAAAGGAATAGAAATGAAACTAATGGTGTTTGTTAAGAGATGAAAGAGAAGAACAAATGCTGGAAACAAAATTACTTCTTCTTCAATAAACAAAGATTTGCAAATTGAACACTCTTTAACTAATTTTTCTCTCTAAGATCTTTTAAAAGAAAAACTTAAAACTGAATTTCGCTTGACTACGAGATACTTAAAGTCCTAAGTATTTAATAAATAACTTAAGAAATCACTCTTCTTTCTGAAAAAACAACTAACCTAACTGCTTAACCAAACAAGAAACTGATTTTATTTTTTTTTATGCTCCAAAATAAGAAACTTGAAAATCAATTCTTTTATTTTCTTCTAAAACAAGTAAAAAGGGAAAAGTGAATACAAGACGAGACCAAAAACCAACTTTTTGTCTACTGTGGCTCACAGAGAGTTACTGACAATACTAAACAAGTTAATCAGAAAAACTCACAAAACTTATCTCAAACCCTAATCAAGAAAACACAAGAAATCTTGATAAAGAAAAAGATTACTGCTATCAAACCTAGGCCAAAGATTGTATGAAACAGAGACCAGGGCTAAATCAAGAAAACCCCTGAGAAAAATGGCTTCACAGGGAAGAGGATGACTGCCTCTTCTTTGAAAAACATTTCCTGACACAGGAACACATATGATACTTCAGCAGCCTGCGTATGTATGTGGGGTGTCCAAAGATAGGGAGCGTATGTATGCGGGCAGACCCACTGCAAGCCGCGTACACCTCTGTGACTCCTCTAAAAAAGAAAAATTAACAGTCAAGCACATGCATGGAGTACTGGTATGGAAGAGGAGAATCCATTAAAGACACAAAACCTTACTGAAACTCAAAAAACAGTAAATAAACCAATTAAAAATACCCAAAAACAAAAATCCCCTAAAAACCCTATAGGTTCCACAGTATGGTCGCCAATTCTGCTATAGTGGGAAAAACCCCCTATGGACTACACTAGGGTTCTAAAGTGCAGGAAAAGATAACCATCTAAGGTCTCCTACTCTTAACCACTATCTCGACATCACCCCATATTCATATATAAAGTACAAAGTAAAGGGATCTGGTATTCTTACCTTGAACTCTATGTCCGGTGTCGATCCCAATGCGTTTGGTCACTTCTCAACTGCAAATCTCCTCCCAAGGCTGACTTGCATTCACCAAAAGACAAACAAGAAACTGTGAACAAGCATTCTATATATGGACTAATGGGTTAGATGTCATAACAAAATGTAAATCAATCATACATATTAAACACATCATATGGCGGGACGACAAAAGTACTTCTTTATATTAAACTCATAATGTCACTTACAAAACGAGATCGATGAGTGCTCCTCGAACCCAGTCCTGGGATCCTCTTCACCAAGTTCCAACTGCTTCCACATATCCTTCTTCTCTCACACTTCTCTCTAGAGAATAGGCATAGGTTTATGGATGAGGGAAAAGAGCAAGAATGGGGAATTCTGGCTCAAACTCACAAAGTGGCTACAAATTATTGGGGCAAGGGGGGATTAGGAAATGTGCAGAGTTTCACTGCTTTCATGCTTCTCCTTAGAATGGGACCCCAACACCTTCTTTTATGTGCCAAAATTATAGTTATTCAGTTGGGTGACGGGCTATGGGTGGTCAATTGGTTACGAAACTACCCAAAAGCCCCTATCCCCTTGCAACTTTTTATTTTTTGCAACTTTTGTGGGTATACGCGGGCTATAATGGTGTATCTAGCATACGTACGTAGGCAGTAGTGGTGCAGCTAGCATACATACATGGGCAGTAGTGGTGCAGGGCGCGTACATCTTCAAAAATTTGGTTTTTAAGAAGAGCTATTCAGTATTGGCTTGGCAAAAATAGTAAGTAATGATAGCTTGTTGTTAGGTATGCATGTCTGGTACAAAGTAGGGTTATAATAATGCCTAACTTAACTCATTTGTAACCCAACAATGACATAACCATGGTGATGTGCCTTATTCAATTCAAATCATGACAAGTATTAACCTTATAAAAAGCTAGGAAAAGGTGAAAAACACATAGGAAGATAAAGAACAAAATAAAATGACCCAACACAAATTTAAAGAAAAACTAAGTAAAAAATTGGGTTGACAGATGGATGTGGTGATGGAGGAATAGAAGGCAGAGGTGAAAACCTAGTATTTAAAATCGGCTCCAACTAGGGATTACACTTCCTTGTGAAGTCCTGAGAATAGTATACTTTGTGCCTTAATTCTTTATATTTCCCCCCCTATCACTAATGACTTTTACTATGTTTACCATCCCTATCACCTATCTTATTTAAGTTGAAAACTGAATCTGCAACTATACCCCAGTGCCTTTATTGGACTATGGAGTATTTTATTCACACTAAACTACTACAAACCAAATGCTGAGAAAAATGAGCTTATTCTTATACACTCCTATACTAACCAGATCAACCATTTGATCAACTAAAAGCGAACTTCCATTTTATCCATGAAAACAATAGATTGATGAAATGAACTTGTTATTTTCAACTATATAAGAAAGTGAAAGAGGAATATACCATTTGTAGAAATAATTCCATGGGAAGTTTATTTTTACTACTGTAAATGAATGGTATGCCAAAAGATTCAACATTTTGGCCTCTTGGAAAAACTAACTCCATGCAAAAGGCCATCGGATCATAAAAATCATGACATAACACGTCATTGACAACCTCTTGCTATGTAAAATAGATGAACTTCCTTGAAATATCCTCAACTTTCACTAATCCATTTTTTATGCAAACATCTTCCTTCTACAAATCTAAAAATGAAATAGGAAAAGGATGCAAACTGTCTCCATTGCTCTTAAGGTCTTGAATTGAAATATTCTCTTAATAAAAAGTTGTAATGCCCCTTTCAAGTTTTTCATTATAACATCCATATATTTATTTGATGCTATTATGTCTAATCCATGCTGATATAAAACTTTACTTCTCATAACCAGGTTGTAATTTGGAGCCACAACTACCATAAGCAAGATATAATTCTTCATGGACAATGGATCCGATGTCCTCATGAAACTATTGGTCAAATTGTTCCTGTGTTATACATGCAACCTTAACAACATGGTTTTCCTGTTGCTTAGCTAAATACATATCATAAATACTAAATACATCATAACAATTAGGAGCAGTAAGATGTCCTGGAAATTGTTGACACTCATCCATTTTATCATCATAATAAAACAAAGATTTCTGATCAGTTATATGAGAAAGAAGGTGTTTTGGAATAACAACTTCTTCTTCCATGAGTTGATCAATACCTTCTTGCTGATATAAATTCCCTAAATCTTGGATAGTACAAAAATATGACTCACTAGTTTTAATATCTAGAGGACAATTAAAATTTGAAAATGATGTATCACAATACTAAAAAGAATGTAAACCCAAACATGATCTCTGGTGTTCATAAACTTGTACTTGTTCCAAATATTAGTCCAAAACTTGATTTAAGAGCCTTCCACAAGCACGAATGGTGTCCTCAATCTCCTCAGCATCAACAAACATTTTTTCTAAGGATGAAGAATTCCTCTCTTTAAGATAAAGAACTAAATCAGGGTGATGAAGAGATGAGATCTAAAACACTCTTGCAGCAACTTCATATGGTTCGGTGACAATAGGCATGTTGAGATAGAACCTGTGGAATCTCTTATTGAACTTGGTGATGGTTTAATCCCTCTCCTTCTTCAAGGTATAGAACTTGGATAAGTATTGTTCATATGACTTGTTCTCACCCAAATACCTTAAGAAGACATCATGAATATATGCCCATGATTCTATTGAATTGAACTTTAAGCTTCTAATCCATAGCCTAGGTTCTCTGTACAAGGATTGATAAAATTTTCTCATGAAAACATCTTCATGGATGATTTTTGAAAGATCAGTGAACCATTCAAAAGAAACCATGTGTTTCTTGACTGTCACATGATCTTCTCTATTGAACCTGGGAAGGTAATCTAAAAAATTGGGAGGGTATTCATGGAGGACAAAAGGTATATTCAAAGGTTTATATTCTTATCTAATATTGGATTGAACATAAGTGAGATGGCCAGAAAATGTAGCAGTAATGAATTGAGGAGGTGATAAATCAACTTTGTTATTCATAGGTTTACAAGATGGGTCAACTTTAGGAGGAATTGAGATATGGACCTCATTATTTCCAATAAAGTCAGATGATGAGATTAGATTAAGTTTGATAGTACAAGAAGAATACACATATTATTTACTCAAGGAGGAATATGAATTTGTAGGTTTATGTTCATCTGAATAAAATAAAGCACAGGATGATCCTTTTTACATGCAAAGGAAAAAATAGGAATGAGTTGATGAAAAAGAATATGAGCTCTTAGAAAAACTGATGGCTTGGTACCTAGTCTTTCCCTTCCAACTTTTCATTTTTCTGTTGGTTGGGCTCATCCTCCAGTGGAGTCTTTTGATTATGGAGTCACCAGATCAATGACTTGCAGTCACAATTTGTGTCTAAACCCTATTCACCATAAAGAGATAGAAATGATCATTTCCATTCTCCTAGGGAATATTTCTTCATTACTCTGTCCTCGACAACGATGCCAGAAGATGTTATTCCTAAGGTATGCACTTGATTGTTAAAGGGAAGAGCTAGGCCACCTCAATTTTTGGTGACAGATTGTGTTTTTTCTTCTCAAATATTTGTGTGTTCTTAATCTTATCTATATGCAAATTGAAAATGTATGCAATGTGTAGTTTCCTTTCCTTTCAACTACTGTTTCAATGAATTTTTTATTTCTATGCAACCTAGTTTTAGCTATTGTTTGCAGTAGATAGTTTATTGTATTACAACCTTGTTTGGATGATTTGTGTCAAGATACATGTTTTAGATTTGGAATATTATTTCAAGTTTGAAATTTCATACATCAAGAAACAGATTGTATGCTTTCTTGTATTTCTTTTTTTTTATTCTTCACATCCTTACCTGCTCATCAAAATGCATGCCAACAGCTAAGGGGAACCTACAGTGATATTTTTTGAATAGTCCAACCAGGTTTATACCCTTGAAAAGTTGTCTATCAACTATCTAAAAAACCTAATTTATTAAAACCAAACCATTCCAAAACTTAAGGTGGCCTAGCTCTACCCTTTAGCAGTCAGGTGCAGATCTTAAGACCAACACATTCAAAGACTTTTGAAACGCATCCAGCGAGAACTATCCCTGAGGTCCACACCTTGTTGTTTTATTTACCCAACAAATTTGAATAGTATCAATACGACCAGGACCAATGATAGTTATGGTCTTCTCTAGCGAAGAGGTTCAAGGTATCTCCATAGAACTGTTGTTTTCTCATGACTAACTTTGTGGAGTTGGCCAATGATGTCGCAACCCCTCCTCAACCCGCGGATCGGAAGGTCACGTACACAGGATCTTTTCCCTTACACTGGCTTGAAGAGCTCTCAGAAATGGATCCTCTATTTCCCTTTTGGGAAATCTGCACCCACAATCAACTTCGAGAAATTCCCCCTTGTACTTCGGGAAATCGGACTTTGCACTTCCGCGAATCCGGTGGTCGAGCATATTGTCCCTCAATATCCGAAACCCAAAACAATCAACACTTGACCCTTTCCCTTGCTAGTTTCAGATTTCTCCTTATCGCATTTTTGGGAGTTGCAATGTTGAGCAACTTGTCTCCTCGACCCCCGAAACTCAATTTTCCGAGACTCCGATGCGCTCACAAGCTTTGACCTTTCAATGGCCTTTCACTCCGTCGGGACTTCGGACTTCGCGATATCGCAAATCCTAATGAAAGGAATTCGGGACTTCACCCCACGAAAACTCGAAATGGTCAATAGAGTTTGACTTCCGCGATGATAGTGCACCACCTGTCCACCCTGCTGATTTTGTGGCCCACGCGATCTTTTTTTCCCTTCGGGACTTCGCGTTTTGTGATTTCGCGAGTCCCATTGCAAAGTTTACGGGACTTCAACCTATGAAACCCCGAAATAGGAATCCCCATGTAAATCCAACGACCCTTGTCAGTATGGATCTACTGTTCTGCCTCTCCTAAGCTTGAACCTTTGAAAGTAATCGCCGTAACTCCCCTGCTCCTCTGTGAGATCTGACAGCTCACGGGACTTTGCGAATTCTCCACAGAGAATTCTGATCGTCCGTCTCTTTCCTTGAGAACTTGTCCTCCTACAGTCCGACGTCGCTATGCCTTCCTTCAAATTTTCAAGGCACTTGGCCTCCTGCCTTCCTTCGACCCCTTCAAAGGTTAAAATCCTTCTGAGCTTCCCCATGACTTTGAGTCTTTCAGAAAACTCTTGCTCGCACTCCTTGCAGCAGACTTTCAAACGCTTCCAAGTGTTGAACTCTTTTCGACTCTGCACACACCTGCAACAACAGTCTCTCAATATTTCGCTCAGGTCCACAACTCTGAGACTTTACTCAGCCTGCGCACTCCTTGCACGGCTCCTGTGTCTAACTTCACTTCTAAGAAAATGAGAACAAAAGCTATCTAGTCTGAGCTTTTAGAGACAAACCTTTGAACCCTTTGTCAACGCACTCCTTGCGAACAATTCCACTGAACTCCTTGCAAGAACTCTTGCTTAGATAGAGAAACAATTGAAACTCATTTCCCTTACTCTCTCTCTCAGATTTCAAACATTCAACAAGAAACCATTCATACATAGAATAAAAGAAATTGCATGACAAAAAGAGTAAAATAACCATGAGCATAACATTTAGCATACATACACAGAGAACCAACACAATGCCATGAATTTGAATAAAAGTTCTTTTCTTATTAATTCAAATCTCTGTACATGGGTGTCTTCAAATTACAATTCTCCCTTCTCATCTCTGTATGCTCTTGCTCATAATCTTCATGCTTATGTTACAATACACAATGAGGGTGTTGATATCCCGTTTCCCTCTTGCACTCTAAAACTGTCAAATCTACACATTAAATTCTATCTACCTTCATTAACTACTATAAATGCCTTCTACCTACTAAGGATGAGAGCAGATCGCTCAAGGTCCGTTTACATTATACAAGTGTGCCTCCACTTGGCAACTTCATTGATATTTCAATACGTTTTCAAAATTTGTGCTGGGTGCTTTTCCAGCTGTCTGTTGTCTCCACGTTGGCTCGCTTGAGATGCTCCTGCATCATACTCCCTTTCTTGAAAATTTTCATGGGCTCCTGTCCATGAGCTCACGCATGATCTGTCCATGCTTCTGGATCTCCGCTTCATTCTCCCAACTGGCATCTTCAACTGGATGGTCCTTCCACTTGACCAAATACTCAAAGTATTGCTTTTGCCTGGTCTTCTTGGTCACTCTTTTGTCCAGTATGTGCTTCATCTACGACTTTTCTGCAACTGGCATCTGTTTTGTCCACTGGATCACCATCTGTTCATTTTCCATCCCTGTTTCTTCAGCTTTATACGGGTACAAATCTGAGATATTGAATATTGGAGAAATTCCGATCCCATCGGGTAATTCAATCTTGTAAGCATTTGTCCCAAATTTCTTCAAGACCTTACATGGTCCGATCTTCTTCATCTTCAGTTTATTATATGTTCCTATCGGGAACCTTTCCTTTCTCAAATGTGCCAGAATCAAATCACCAACCTCAAACTAAATTTGTCTCCTGTGTTGATTTGCTCTGCGCTTATATTCCTAGCTCAAACTCTACAATCGCTCCTTCACTTGGCTGTGAAGTTTTTTCATCGCCTCTGCGAAATCTTCTGCACTAGCGCTCCTAGTCGCAATCTGTTCTGAATCTCTCAGTTCAAAAATTCCTCTCGGTTGCATGCCATAAACAATCTGAAATGGACTCTACCCTGTGCTTCTGTTAACTGAGTCATTATAAGCAAATTCTGCCTGTGGTAATATGTTGTCCCATTGGCTATGGTGTTTTGTCACCAGGCTTCTCAGCAAGTCTCCTGGAATTTTGTTTACCACTTCCATATGTCCATCTGTCTAAGGATGATAAGTTGAAATGAACGATAAGTTATTTCCCAGCTTCTTCCATAACATCCTCCAAAAGTGTCCTACAAACTTAGTGTCTCGATCTGAAACTATGCTCGTTGGCAAGCTGTGAAGTCAAATGACTTCTTTGAAAAATAGATTCGCAATGTGAGTTGCGTCACTGGTTTTCTGACATGGAATGAAGTGTGCCATCTTGGAAAATATATCCACCACCACAAAGATTGAGTAAAACCCCCTTTTTGTTCTTGGAAACCCCAATATGAAATCCATGCTGATTGCATCCCATGGCTTCTCAGGAATGGGCAATGGTTGATAAAAACCTGCATTTTGTTTTCTTCCTTTCGAATGCTGGAAAATTCTGCATCTGTCCACGAATATCTTGATGTCTGCTCGCATTCCCAGCCAAAAGTATGACTCATTCAACTTTGCGAACGTCTTGTCGTGACCAAAGTGCCCGGTCAATCCTCCACTATGTTTCTCTTTCAACAAGTTCTCCCTCATGGAGCATTTCAGAATACAAAGTTGATTACCTTTAAACAGTAATCCTTCCTGGATCATGTATTCTATCAATTGGCTTCTATCTCTGAGAATTGGATTCTCAGGTGCTTCATACACCTCCTTAAAATCTGGATCATTCCTGTACATGTTCCTGAGATCATCAAAACCCAATGTTTTGACTCTAAACTCCTGCAATAGCAAACACTTCCTGCTGAAAGCATCAACAACTTTGTTAGCAGTACCATAAATATGTTTAATCACAAAAGTGAAATTTTGCATATATTCCACCCATTTAACATGTCTTTGATTCAACTTTTCCTATTGAGCCACAAATTGCAATGCATGATTGTCATTGTATAAGACAAACTCCTTCAGAATTAAGTAATATCTCCATTTTTTCAATGCCTGTATGATAGCATAAAACTCCTTGTCATAAGTGGAGTATTTCACCTTCGCTTCATTCAGCTTATCGCTGAAGTATGCTATCGGCCTGTCTTCTTGACTCAAGACTGCCCCTATTGCAAACCCACTTGCATCGCATTTCACTTGAAATTTTTTCTGGAAATCCCGCAACACCAGAATGGGTTGTTCTATGATCTTCCTTTTCAACAAATTAAAACTCTTCTCAGCTTCTTCTATCTAGTGAAAAGATTTATGTCTCTTCTTCACTATGTCCATCATCAGTGCACTAATTCCACTGAAATTTCTGATGAACTTTAGGTAGAAACTAGCAAATCCGTGAAAACTTCTCACCTCAAATATACTCTTCGGTGATGGCCAATTTTTTATTACCTCCACCTTATCTGGATCCATCCTCAATTTATCTGCAGAAATAACAAACCCCAGATAAATGATCTATGTCTTCATGAATGAGGATTTCTTCATGTTTATCAACAACTTCTCCTACTGTAACTTCTGCATCACTGTAGCCAAATGTTTCAGATGCTCTGCCACTATTTTACTGAAAATCAATATGTCATATAGATACACAATGAAAAATTTTCCGATGAACTCCCTCAGGACTTCGTTCATCAACCTCATGAAGGTACTTGGCGCATTTGCTAAGCCAAATGACATAACAAGACATTCATACAACCCTTCGTTGGTTTTGAATGCTGTCTTCCATTCATCACCTTCTCTCATGCATATCTAATAATAACCGCTCTTCAAATCAATATTTGAAAAGAAATTTTCTCCACTCAAGCAATCCATCAGATCATCCATCCTTGGCAATGGAAATATGTACCTGATGGTTATCTTGTTGATCTCCCTCGAGTCAGTACACATCCTCCAGCCTCCGTCTTTCTTCATACTCAGTACTATTGGAACAACACAAAGACTCAAGCTTTCTCTGACCAAACCTTTGTCCAACAAATCCTGACTTGTCTTTTGATCTCTTCATTCTCCTGAGGCGTCAATCTATACACAGATTTGTTTGGTAAAATGGCTCCTAGTATGAGATCAATATGATGGCTCACACTTCTGATTGGCGGCAACAAACGAGGTAGTTCGTCCACTACTATGTCAGCGAACTCTTCCAGCAGTTCCTGAATCTCTTCTGGTAAATCATCCACTCTTGTTCTAGTCAAAACAATCTTCAGTTTCCTGACCACAATGAATTGTGATTCCTCTTTCTTATTAACCTCGGTAAGAATTTCCTTCCCACTCATGAGAAGTATAGTGTTGCTTACTTCAGGTTTCACCTCCTTATCTTTGATTGGAAGCAACATGTGAGTTCTCCCATTCTTCTCTAGGGTCTATGTGTTCATTCTCCCATCATGAATCACATTTATGTCATATTTCCACGGTCTACCCAGAAATAGATGACAAACATCCATAGGAATAACATCACAGAGTATATTATCATTATATCCTCCTATCTTAAATTCAACCAAACACTATTTAGTGACAGTTACCTGATGTCCTTTTTGTAGCCATGAAACTCTGTATGGGCTTGGATGTTCAATCATCTCCAGCTCCAGCTTTTCTACCATCTCCGTAGAAACAAGATTATCTGTGCTACCACTGTCCACAATGACCTTGCATACCCTTTCCTTGGTCTTGCAAGCAGTCTGGAAAAGTCTATTTCTTTGGACTAAACTCTCCACCTAAACATCTTCTGCCTCAACATCCAGCCTTTGCGCTTCGGTGATGTGAGTCTCTCCACTCTCTTTCTTTTTTTCTGGACACTCATAAGACTTGTGTCCAATCTTTCTGCATGTGAAGCATGTTATTACTCCACCTATTCCTCTTCCTCTACCTCTAGTACAAGGAAAAATATTATTATCAACATAATCTCCTCTCTATTTAGTATGCTTCCCTCCCCGTTCAACATATTTCCTTCGCTGTGAGGTTCCACCCCTCTCAGTTCGAGTCTAAGGTTTCTTCCAGTCCTCCTTAGGCTTCTGGTTTTTATCCTGGGCAACTGATTTGCCTCTAGGCTGACTTCTGCCTCGGCCTCTTTGACCTTGTTTTTGGCTCAGCTTCTCTTCAGCTTTTAGAGCCATCTGATAAGCATCTTCCACCATTCAGATGGTTACCATGCTCATCTCATCATGAATGTCATACCTCATACCATTCATGTATCTGGAAACCTTTTCATCATCGCTTTCCCAATGACCTACCCTGATGTTCAACCTGTAGAATTCTTTAGTGTATTCTTTCACTGTCATCAGCTTCTGTCTCAGGTTCTGCATCCTTCGAAATAGAGTAATCTGTTAATCTCTAGGGATGAATTTCGCCTTCATCTTCGTGATCATTCTGTCCCAACTTTTGATATTCTGCTTACCTTTGCAGTGTCTGTCAGCTTGTAGTTCATCCCACCACAATGTTGCATGTCCTTTTAATCTCATGACAGCATGTTTGACCTTTTTTTCCTCTTTGACATCTTCATAGTCAAAATATGTGTCCAGAGCTCTAATCCAGTCTAGAAGCTCCTCTGCATCCAAGTTTCCCTCATAAACTAGAATGTCCATTTTAGCTCTTGCACCCATTCTTGCAATATCCCTAATCAAACGTTTGTTTGTTGCATATTTGGCTACAACTTCCTCTCCTTCATGTTTAGCCTCAATTTCACTTTCGAAATCACTAAGATCCCCGGCACTAACTGTATGCCTCTGTGCTGTCTCCATGTCCTCAAGTCTGGCATGTAAGTCACGCATCTCTCTCTCCATGGCTGGATCAATGATCTACCTACCCCTTCTTCATGGCATTTCCCTCTCCTCTGGCAGATCGGGTGTTTGGTTGTCCCTTCTCCTTGGCGGCATGGTGAATTCTCCTTTTCCTTGCTACAGAAAGAAAAGAAAACTTTCTGAGCTCTGATACCAAATGATGTCGCAACCCCTCCCCAACCCACAGGTTTGAAGGTCACGTACACAAGATCTTTCCCCTTACACTGGCTTGAAGAGCTCTCGGAAATGGATCCTCTATTTCCCTTTCAGGAAATCTGCACCCACAATAAACGTCGAGAAATTCCCCCTTGTACTTCGGGAAATCAGACTTTGCACTTCCACGAATCCGGTGGTCGAGCATATTGTCCCTCAATATCCGAAACTCGAAACAATCAACACTTGACCCTTTCCTTTGCTAGTTTTGGATTTCTCCTTATCACATTTTTGGGAGTTGCAATGTCAAGCAACTTGTCTCCTCGACCCCAGAAACCTGATTTTTTGAGACTCCGATGCGCTCACAAGATTTGACCTTTCAACGGCCTTTCACTCCGTCGGGACTTCGGACTTTGTGATATCACGAATCCTAATGCAAGGAATTCAGGACTTTACCCCATGAAACCCCAAAATGGTCAACAGAGTTTGACTTCCACGTCGATAGTGCGCCACCTGTCCACCCTGCTGATTATGTGGCCCACATGATATTTTTGTCCCTTTGGGACTTCGCGTTTCGTGATTTTTTGAGTCTCGTTGCAAAGTTTATGGAAATTCAACCTACGAAGCCCCGAAATAGGAATCCCCGTGTAAATCCAACGACCCTTGTCAGTTTGGATCTACGGTTCTGCCTCTCCTGAGCTTGAACCTTTGAAAGTAATCGTCATAACTCCCCTGCTCCTCCATGAGATCTGACGGCTCACGGGACTTTGCGAATTCTCCACAGAGAATTCCGATCGTCTGTCTCTTTCCTTGAGAACTTGTCCTCCTACGGTCCGACGTCGCTACGCCTTCCTTCAAATTTTCAAGGTACTTGGCCTCTTTCCTTCCTTCGAACCCTTCGAAGGTTAAAATCCTTCTGAGCTTCCCCATGACTTTGAGTCTTTCAGAAAACTCCTGCTCGCACTCCTTGCGGCAGACTTTCAAACACTTCCAAGTGATGAACTCTTTTCGACTCTGCGCACACCTACAATAGCAATCTCTCAATACTTCACTCAGGTCCACAACTCTGAGACTTTACTCGGCCTATGCACTCCTTGCACGGATCCTGTGTCTAACTACACTTCTGAGAAAATGAGAACAAAATCTATTTAGTCTGAGCTTTTAGAGACAAACCTCTGAACCCTTTGTCAACGCACTCCTTGCAGACAATTCAACTGCACTCCTTGCAGGAACTCTTGCTCAGATAGAGAAACAATTGAAACTCATTTCTCTTACTCTCTCTCTCAGATTTCAGACATTCAACAAGAAACCATTCATACATAGCATAAAATCAATTGCATGACAGAAAGAGTAAAATAACCATGAGCATAACATTTAGCATACATACACGGAGAACCAACACAATGCCATGAATTTGAATCAAATTTCTTTTCTTATTAATTCAAATCTCTATACATGGGTGTCTTCAAATTACAGTTCTCCCTTCTCAGCTCTATATGCTCTTGCTCATAATATTCATGCTTATGTTACAATACACAATGAGGGTGTCTATATCCCGTTTCCCTCTTGCGCTCTAAAACTGTCAAATCTACACATTAAATTCTATCTACCTTCATTAACTACTATAAATGCCTTCTACCTACTAAGGATGAGAGTGGATCGCTCAAGGTCCGTTTACATTATACAAGTGTGCCTCCACTTGGAAACTTCATTAATACTTCAAAACGTTTTCAAAATTTGTGTTGGGTGCTTTTCCAGCTGTTCGTTGTCTCTGCATTGGCTCACTTGAGATGCTCCTGCATCAGCCAACTTCTATTGTAATATTACTTTTCATAGTGAAATGATTTAAGTTAGATTTTCTTTTGATGGAAACATTAACCCGAAATAAATATGACTAGCCTTGGTATAAGCACCATTAATTAATGACCACTTCAAAAATAAATTTAGTAGTTAAGTCCGTAAGGATAGCATCAAATATGACATTGAGAAATGTGAAGGAAGATACATGTAATGGCGGAGAGTCAGAGTGAGTGATTAGGATGGAAAAGAAAGTTCGTGAGTCCGAAGGTCCGCAAGTCCAAAAGTTTGAATGGATGAAATGGATAAATGTTGAAATATGCCAGGCAGACAGTGGGGGAAGTGGAGGTATATCACATAGGTCTGTGAGTCCGAAAGTATGAAAGTCTGTGGTGCAAAAATAAACCAAGTGTTAGGAGGAATTATATATGGGTAAAGGGAACGTAATACAAATCTAAAGGTCCACAAACATAGTGAAAACAACTAAGTGTGGTAATATTTTCACAACAAAGAAATGGAAAAAGAGGGGAATATGAGAGATGGGGAAAGAGAAAATATAGAAGGGGAATAGAAGAGGTGAGAAAAGAAACGGAAAAAAAATAAATAAAGGGGAAGCACAAAATGGGTTCAACACTTCCCCATAAGAGACTCTAATGTGATGTGCAAGTCTTCGTAATTGTTCCTTCTTATCTTCAAAAATCAACTTGTTTCTAGTTAACTAGATTCCCCATAACACATACCCAAGTACTGCTCGATGTGAGGAAACAGATTGATCAGTCATCCAGAATTCCATACATTCGAGCAGATTCAATTTGTCCCAATGAATATGTAATTTGAAACAATTGGAAATTTCCATCCATACAACCTTAGTGAATTGGAAGTAAATGAATAAATTATATTACAAGTGACCAAATTATATTTAAAGTTTGCATTGTAATTTGGAATGTCGAAACTATACTAAGTGACCAAATTAAAATGCATTCCCAAGCCTCCCTGTAGCTCCATAAATTGTTTTATAAATTTTATGATGGATTTAGATATATGGTAAATTTACCTATGTCATCTATTAAAGTACAATTGTAGAACATGAGAGGTTTCTTTCATGCACCTAGATTTGGGATTTCATGTAAATTTGAAGGAAAAACTGCCTTAGAGTAAAATGCATGTTGTAATCTCAATTTCGACCCAAATGGAGTGGTTCAACTTGTTGAAGGTGTAGTTTGTGATATTACACATGGTTATAGCATTATATTGGAATTTGGTGAAGGGTGAAATATACATTTTGGTTTGGGGTTACATGCCTGAACTAATATGTATTGTTACATATACAACTCTAAATTTTTTTATAATGATAGGTGATATATTACAGATTCCACAAGTGAAAAATTGTGGTTGTGGATTGTTATTGTATATGAAGATACCCAGCAGGGTATTTATGCAAGAATTCTTGCATTACAGTTTAAAAATAGGGTTTCATATAATTTGGTGTTGCTAAAGGTAAATAAACTGCTTTGAATTTTTGTTGTTACATTAAGGACCAACTACCTTAATATTCGGTAGGGAAAAACAAACATAATTGGTATAGACTTGAGCCAATTCCCACTTTAGTGTGGAAATTATGAAGATCCATGTTTAATGAAAATTCAAAAAAATGACCTCATTTACATGAGGTTTTTTATATCTATTTCCCATGAAATTTGAACCTTATCACTGAATCTAAAATATTGGTTGTAGTAGAATATATTTTGCTTCTATAAAACCAAAATCACTAGGTAACCCAAGAAAACAAACACTCAAATAACACAATTTTTTGGTGGGTTTTGGTCATAAGGGTGGATAAATCCCTCTTAAGCTCAATAGTTGTGGGTTGAACCTCAAGGAAAATTGTGATGGCTTTAAACCAAACCCTATATCTATTTTCATATATTAAAAGTGACAACATTAAAATGCACAGCCAAGCTTCCCTGTAGATCCAAAAAAAAAAATTATAGGTTGTAAGATGGAGTTAGATATATTTTTAATTTATATGTCATTTAAATTTCAATTGAAGAACTAGATAGGTTGATTGCATGCACCTAGATTTGGTATTTCATGTAAATTTGAAGGAAACATTTCCTTAGAATAAAATGTACACCCTAATCTCAATTTTGACCCAAATTGAGTGGTTCAACTTTTAGAAGTTGTAGTTTGTGAATTTACACATGTCTATAAACATATATTAGAATTTTGCATATACAAACCTACTCGATGTGCATAAAGGATAAAAATTGCATTGTAAAACCAAAGGGACAAATTGGTAAAGTTGGTTATATGAAATTGCATGCCCAAATTTGGCTAAGGCTCCATAATTTAAGTTTTAAGTTGTAAATTGATGATTGCATGATTTATAATTTGTTTGTACAATTAGTAGTGAATTTACACTCCAAAAAGGATGATTTTTATGCACAAATATTCATGACATTTTCATGTATCAGAAGATGGTGGATTATGAGAGAAATCAAGGTCAGTTTTGCATTTCCAGTTATACAAGACTTTGTTGTGCAAAAATAGGCAAGAGATGCCTATTAAAACCCTTGAAATGCACAACCTATTTGTAAAAAGTAACCCAAGGTTGTATTATACCTTAGATTTGAGTTGTGCAAGTTGTTGCGAGTGTGGTTTATCATAGTAGATGTGTTCATGTTGTTTATTTTGCAATTACAAGTTTAAAAAGGGTTGTTGTACAAAAGTGACAAAGTTTACCTTGTAATTTGCAAAGTCTAAAGTGTACTAAGAGACAAAATTAGAATACACGCCCAAGATTCCTTGTAGCTTCAAAAAGTATTTTATAAGTTTTAATATGGAGTTAGTTAAATGGTAAATTTACTTATGCATATGAATTTCAAGTGAAGAATGGGAGAGGTTGGTTTCATGCACCTAGGTTTGGGATTTCATGTAAATTTGAATGCAAAACTACCTCTAAGTGAAATGCATGCCCTAGTCTCAATTTTATGCCAATTTGAGTGCTTCAACTTGAATAAGGCGTAGTTTGTGATTTTACACCTATCTATAAAATTATATTGGAAGGTTCATACATAAACCTACTTGATTTGCATAAACACTAAAAAATTCCTTGTAAAACCAAAGGGCCAAATTGTTAAAGTTGGCTATATGAAACAACACACCAAAAGTTGGCTAAGTCTCCATAATTTAGGATTTAAGTTGTAAATTGATCATTGCAATATTTGTAACCTATTTGTACAATTAATTGTTCATTTACACTCCAAAAAGGATGATTTCAATGCAAAAAGATTCACAAAATTTTGATGAATCATAGGATAGTGGGTTATGAGAGAAACCAAGGTCAGTTTTTCATTTTCAGTCATAAAATACTCTTCTGTGCAAAAATAGGAAAGAGATGCCTAGTAAATCCCTCGAAATGTACAAATTGTTTGTAAAAAGTAACCCAAGGTTTGTTTTATACATTATATTTGAGTTGTGCAAGTTGTTGGGGGTGTGGTTTATTATAGTAGACTTGTTCATGTTGCTTATTTTGCAATTGCAAGTTTAAAAAGGATGGTTTTGCAAAAGAGGCAAAGTTTTCTTTATAATTTGCAAGGTAAAAAATATACTAATTGACAAAATTAAAATGCATGCCCAAGCTTCCCTGTAGCTCCAAAATTTGTTTTATAAGTTTTAAGACAGAGTTAGATAAATGGTAAATTTACCAATGCAACTAAAGTTCAATTGAAGAACATGAGATGTTTCTTTCATGCACCTAGATTTGGGGTTTTATGTTAATTTGAATGCAAAATTGTCTCTGAGTAAAATGCATACCCTAGTCTCAATTTCGAGCCAAATTTAATGGTTCAACTTGTGTAAGGTGTATTTAGGGATTTTACACCTATCTGTAACATTATATTGGAATATTAATACATAAACCTACCTGATGTGCATAAAGGCTAAAAATTGTCTTGTAAAACCAAAGAGCCAAATTGTTCAAGTTGGCTATATGAAGTTGCATTCCAAAAGTTTTCTAAGGCTCCATAATTTAGGATTTACGTTGTAAATTGATCATTACAATTTTTGTAACTTGTTTGTACAATTAGTAGTGCATTTAGACTCTAAATAGGATGCTTTCTATGCGAAAATATTCACGACATTTTCATGAATCAGAGGATGGTGGGTTACGAGAGAAACCAAGGTAATTTTTTCATTTGTAGTAATAAAAGACTCTTTTGTGCAAAAATAGGCAAGATATGCTTAGTAAAACCCTCAAAATGCACAATTTGTTTGTAAAAAGTAACCCAAGGTTGTATTATATGTTAGATTTGAGTTGTGAAAGTTGTTGGGGTGTTGGGGGTGTGGTTTATCATAGTAGACATGTTCATGTCGTTTATTTAGAAATTGCAAGTTTAAAAAAGGTGGCTATGAAAAAGAGAAATTTTTTTCCTTGTAGTTTGGAAGGTCAAAAATGTACTAAGTGACAAAATTAAAATGCACACCCAAGCTTCCTTGTAGCTCCCAAAATTGTTTTATAAGTTTGAAGATGGAGTTAGATAAATGGTAAATTTACCTATGCATATAAAGGTCAATTCAAGAACAAGAGAGGTTGTTGTCATGCACCTAGATTTGGGATTTCATGTAAATTTGAATGCAAAACTACCTCTAAGTAAAATGCACGACCTAGTTTCAATTTTGAGCCAAATTTTAGTGGTTCAAATTGCATAAGATGTAGTTTTTGATTGTACATCTGTCGATAACATTATATGTAATTTTCAAATAGAAGCCTACCTGATGTGCATAAAGGCTAAACATTTCCTTGTAAAACCAAAGGGACAAATTGTTAAAGTTGGCTATATGAAACTGCGAAGTCTAAATTGTACACTCTAAAAAGGATGATTTCTATGAATAAATATTCACGACATTTTGATGAATCAAAGGATGGTGTTTTATGAGAGAAATAAAGGTTATTTTTTCATTTTCAATCATAAATACTCTGTTGTGCAAAAATAGGCAAGAGATACCTAGTAAAACCCTTGAAATGCACAACGTGTTTGAAAAAAGTAACCCAAGGTTGTATTATATCTTATATTTGAGTTGTGCAAGTTTCTAGGGGTGTGGTTAATCATAGTATACATGTTCATGTTTTTTTTTTTTTCAATTGTAAGTTTAAAAAGGGTTATTGTTCAAAAATTTTTCCTTGTAATTTGCAAGGTCAAAATTGTACTAAGTGACAACATTAAAATGCATGCCCAAGCTTCCCTGTAGTTCAATTTTTTTTTGTAGGTTGTAACATGGAGTTAGATGTATTTTAAATTGATGTGTCATTTAAAGTGTTGTTGAAGAACATGAGAGGTTTCTTTCATGCACCTAGATTTAGGATTTCATGTAAAATTGAATGCAAAACTACCTCTAAGAAAAATGTATGCCCTAGTTTCAATTGTGACCCAAATTGAGTGGTTCAACTTGCAGAAGGTGTAATTTGTGATTTCACACCTGTATATAACCTTATACTAGCATTTTCAGATACAAATCTACTTGATGTGCATAAATTCTAACAATTGTTTCCTCTAGTTCTTTAAAGAACACGTGCTTATTTTTATTACAAATTCTTCTTTCGCAACAGAATTTAAAATTCCTTACAAAAACTGACCATAGTATAAAATCTATATGAGTGGAAATATTAAATTCCACATTGGCTTAAGTACATTGAAATGAAGAAATTATAAACAAAATCTCTTGCCAACGTATCTTTCAGATGAATATTTCTTGTAAATATCCTTTAAATAAATATAACACACAATGGTCAAATAAGAGATGATTCATTAAAGGAACATAATAAGTAATTTATATTAAAAATGAGATATACAAAGTATTAGGATAAAATCCTATAATTATCAAATTTACAAAATATCTCTTAATCGTATCCTCACACACAATACTTAATATGACTAACATATAATGATCTAAGTCTATTTAGGAATCACCCATTTCCTCATATTCATTAATCTAGACATCATGCCCAGAGGTAGATAAAATGACACTGCCAACTCCATAATTCTACTTAGCTTGGCAACTGAGACATTTTATAACATGAATTTCATGTTTAATCTCGATTAAATCATTCATAAATATGTTCAGTTTGTTCTCAAACATAAGCTAAAAGTATATCGTGTTTTGTTCATTCCTTGCATGAGCTTTTAACTTTTTCTCCCTTAATTTGTGAGAAATCTTAATTGAACGAGTAGGAGTTTCACAAAATGTATCTATGAATCTTTTTGGATTAATCGGTCATGTTATAAAAATGGGATATGCAGAATTTTTAAGACTAGTAGGAGTTGCAGAAGTATTCCTAGTCTTCGAATTATTCTCATTTCTGCAATAATTTAAGCCTTTTGTTTCCATTAGATAGGTGTAATCATCAAGATTCACAAAAAATATTTGATTATCTTTCATGTACAAATGATCGACATAATGACCATTAAATAAAACATTTTCCATGAGAAAATCTACAGTTTTAATCCTTCATTGGATTTCCAAAGTACGAGTTGATACTCTTCATGTGTAAACTATCACACAATTCACTCAAACCAACGATTGTGTCATTTGAATTATGAATATCATCATTAAGCCCATATTTTGGTTCTTCATTATTAATTAGTTAATAATTATGATACCTACTAAGGTTGTAGTACTTTGAAAAACATATGATTTGTAATCCATAGGTTGTACGTTAAAAAATATTACGATTTATAATCATTAATAACTTTGATTTTGTGATTGTGTCTAAATTTTTATATTTTCATATTTAACACTTTGAAATTCCTCCAAAGAAAATGTGGCTCAATGGTTATATATATATATATATATATATATATATATATATATATATAACCCATCAAAAGGTTATATTTGAAATTACAAAGTATTATTATTATTATTTTCTATATTTGAAGTTTGAACTTATCTATATGGTTGTTGTGGGGGAGAGAGGTAGAGTGGGGGGGAGGGGGAGGGGGGGGAGAGAAAGAGAAGGGGAGAGAGTGAATGAGAATGTGTGTGTGAGAGAGAGATATAGATAGGTCAGAGACATAGAAGTAGAGTGTGGGAGAGAGGGGGATAAGTGGAGAGAGTGAATGTGAGATAGATAAACAATCTTTCCATTGTCTAGGTCATGGTCTAGGTCTAGGTCTAGGTCTACCTCATGATTTAATGGTAGCTCTGTGATTTTTCTCGTTGTTGGTATGAATTTCATTGAAGCTAGTAGAGCATAGTAGAATAGGTATAAGATTCGGTTTCATGTAATATAAAAATTAATCTTGTCCATGTGAGTGTATTAATTAAGATCTGTGTGCAGGTTAAAGATGATGAAATATATAGGATAAGAAACAAGTCATGAAAAGTCTCTTTATTTTGGGCAATATGATTTCTTTGATGAGAATATTCTATGAATATTGTTTACACAAATGAAGTAAGTTAAATCACTAATAATTTATATATGGATATCCATTCCATTTAGGTACCAACTCAGTTGTGATATATGGCTATACATTCCATTCAGATACCCCCTTTTTAGTGGTCTAGGTATAGGTATAGGTCATGGTCATGGTATAGGTCTAGGTCTAGGTCTGTCCATTCCTTTCCATGTCTAGGTCTAGGTCTAGGTATTTCCATGTCTAGGTCAAGGCCATGTCTTACCTTACCATTCATTTCCTTTCCATATAAACAAATTTCTAGTGTGTGAGAGTGTTATAGGTAGAGAGAGAGGAAGAAAGAGAAGGGGTGTGAAGAGATAGTGTAAGAGGGAGAGAGAGGAAGAGAGGGTGGGGTAGAGAGAGAGTGTGTGTGAGTGTGAGAGGGAAAGAGGAGAAGGAAGATATGGGGGTAGAGAGATTTTCCCCCTCTCTCTCTCCCCATATCCCTCTCAGACTCACACATTCTCTCTCTCTCTCTCTCTCTCTCCCTTTATACCCTTCTGTCTCAAGCGTGTAAAGATAGAAAATTGAGGCACATGTTAATGGTGCCATTAAAACTTAAAATGATGGCTCTTATTGGCTCTCTCCCCCCTCTCTGTTTATATATACCTTTCTCCTTCATCTACCCCTCTCTCCCACTCCCTATCTCACTTAATGGAAAGTGCAAATATGAAAAAACGAGGCACGCGATAACAATGTTATTAAAAATGAAAAGTATGGCTCTTGTTCTCTCTCTCTCTCTCTCTCTCTCTCTCTCTCTCTCTCTCTCTCTCTCCCCTACATCTACCCCTCTCTCCCCCTCACATTGTATCCTCCTCCCTCTCTCACTCAATGGAGACTGTATAGATGGAAAATCGATGAACATGCTAAAAATGTTGTTAAAAATGAAAAATATGACTTGTATTGGCTCTCTCATTCCCTCCCCTTATCTTCCTCTACCCCTCTATGCATAGGAACCTACCTCCACATCGTCCCTAGACCCATATAACCCTAGGCCCACACCTATACCTAATCATTAACACCCCCCACATTTGATCCCAGCTAAGCTCATTATGGTCATACCTCTTATTAGGATCCCCACAACCCCTACACCTTCAAACTAATGCTATAACCACTACTCTATGCCTCAATGCACTTTCAATTCTAAGCCCCTAGGTCCCAATTGTTCACCATGGGGCCTGCATAATATTAACTGGTACAAATATTGAGAGACCATCCATGATTGCATCCTCGATCATGGTTGCAGTAAGATGTGATAGATGAAGAAGTTGAGATATATGTAGATGAAAATGTTCTCGTTGTTCATATCGACGATGAAATTATCGAAAATTACATTAATGATGATGTTGTTAAGGCCAATCCTTTCAATGTTGATTTTGAAAGAGATGATACATATGTAGAGTTGGACGAAGAATAATATCAATGATATTGAATTGTTGAAATGTAGGTCGAGGTATGTGATTTTAAATTTTCTATGATTAATTCTCTTTAAAGTATTTTCTTATATGGGTTAAATATATGTTGTTAAGTTTTATGTCATTTATATATATCATTGGTTGGTTATAAGTCATTGAACTTGATTTCTATCACAACCCACCAACCTATAACCTCCTAATACATAATGAGCATGTGTTGATTGATTTTAACTATCAACCAATATCGATAATCTGCCACAACTTTTTAACCATCCACCAAGTAATCTTGGTCACTTAATAATCATCCACCCTCATATTCCGCCATAGGAACCATGTGAATTCTCCAAAACCAATACCTAGGGCCTAAATGGAATATTTTAGTTGCAAGTGTCATATGGTAGCCATTACAAGGTTTAACACACAAAATATGTTTTGGGCTTTGCACATGGTTTAGGGTCAGGGATTAGGAGTTAGGGATTGATGGGTTAGGGATTTTAGGGGTTAGGAGGATTATATATAACTACAAAACACATATTATATATAAATATAAATTATATTACAAACAAATAACAAATAAAAATAAACAAAAAGTAAAATAAATATAAATATACAATTCAAACATAAAAAAACTATGGCTCCAAACCCCAACCAAATAAACCCACTCCCAAATAAGTTGACCATTGCATTATTCGACCCTTCCTTCCATTAAGGAGAGTTTGCAAAGAAGAAACCAATTGAAATTTGCATTGGATTGACCCCACCTACCATTATAGATATTGCACAGAGGAGAAACCCATTAATATTTACATTGGATCGACACCTTCCAGTAAGGAGAGTGCGCAGAGGAGTAGACCAGTACAAGGAGAGACTAAATCCACCTATGTGTCTAAGGGATAAACCCCATAATTTATTGAGTCTGTATCCTCATTATTGATGTAGATAGAGAATGTAGATTCTATAGTTATTTGTTCCATATTAAATGGTTTACAGTGGCTATGTTTGAGTTCTATTCACTTCAAGTTTTCCATGTCATTCACTCCTTAGTTAAGGTTTGATACATTGTATACTACATCACTTTGTCATATTTTTGTATGAACAACAGATAACAAATAGAGCTTGAAATGAAAATTCAACAGACACGATCGTACCATTCATATAGATCCAATATTGATGGTCTCAACTTATTTTGACTAGTGAAAGTGCACACTGGATAATAAGGGGTCAAAGGCCTAAATTATGAACCATTGTATTAATGGGTGATAATGTGTCATAACCGTATTCATTTCGGTATGCAGTGGTGGTATTATTAAACCACTTTATCTCATCCCCAAAATGCATGAATGGATGAGAGGTGCCACGATGATGTAAGACAAATCAAAAAGGTGTCATGTCGATGTAATCCAAAGGATTTAAAAAACAAAATTAAAGCAATGACCCTCAAATAAAATGACGTAAATGCCATGTAAATGCACATAGTAAACATTGTTACAAGTATAGTAGACTCCAGTAAAAGCAGTCAAATTATCCTTTGAAAAATAAGTTTGGGAAGTGTTCTCATTTCCTTATTTCAAGTGTTTGTATTGTTTAAAATAAGGATGGATGGAGAAAGGTAGTTAGTCTATTCAACCATTAGCCTCTGATTAAAATGTCCTAATCAATCATGATTATGAAATTTTTGAAGTCATTCTATCACAATTTGATTGTTGCGAGTTAAGAAAGTTATCATGTGATAGATTTAGGGATTTGCAATATTAGTTACATATTTGGGAGTTGAACTTGTGTAAATTCATAATTCCCCAAACCTACTTCTATTTTTTAGTCTTTTTCCCCTAAAATTAATCAAATGGTTACTCAATCAAACCCTATACAAATACGACCATCCAAGAAAATGATTGTATCTAATGACCACTTGGAGGACAAGGAAGGGGATGTTTTCAACCCTTCCCTGTCTTTCCCTGACCTTCACCAATTAATTTAGAGAGCCTAGGATAATGCTAACAATGGTCAATACTACTTTCACTTATGGGAATCAAACTTGGCCATATCAATTGTTCCACAAACTTATCACTTTAAAGAATTAGTCAATGGGTGCATTGTTAATTACTAGGTGGATAGGAAACAAATAATTATGTAGATTATTCTAGGATAGTCTATTAAATAAGTAAAGAATCCATTACCCAAATGCTCAAAATTTCAGAGCATGCTGCATAGAAACCCTAATGATGATATTGCCTCTAATTAGCAAGAATTATCACAATATGAAAGAGACAATCTATTGAGTAACCTATTAGCCCCAGATACCCCATTACTAATCAGTCCACCTCCTTTCAAATCCACCATCTTCCTTGAACTAATTAGGCAGACTATTAACATAATTTGTCAGGTTTTAGGATATGAACATGATAGAGTAGTGGATGAGACCATTTTAGGGATTCTTTCTATCTTATTTCCACTGGATTCAATCACCTTCACAAAATTTGATTATTGTTAGTTCCTATAGGAATTCATAAACTTTCAATTGTCAAATTTCCACAACATTAAGTCTTTTAAGTACCATGTCTACTTGGTGCACCTCATATTTTGCAATAATTATTCCTATTTTGAGATATTTGGGATGAAAATAATAGATGATTCCGGTAAAAATTGAGGAGGTGAGGAAACAAGACCAGAATAAAGGTTTCAAAATTTATGTAAACAAGTTCATGAGTGCATGGTACATTATGATCCATGGGAGTTAGCCTCCTAGGATGTTTCCTGAGTTTAAAAAGATACCACATGTTATCAAATATACCATATTAGGAGATTAGTACATGGATTAGAATCACACCATAATTAGAGTATATGGTTTTGAACAAGAACCATACAAGTTTCCAATTTTCCTAAATCCAAGAATATTTTCTTTGGAATACATCAAACAAAGTCTCCTCACTTTCATAAGTAGGTCATCACTTAAAAACTGCTAAAAATAGTGAATTACCAAAATTGTCAGAAAACTATTTTGAGCCAGTTGGAAAAGGTGGGTTGTCACCGATATCCACCTGCATGAATCCTCCCTCCTTAAAAAGAAATGGTATCCATTGCATTGAGTGTCCGAGGGAGAGGGAAAAGCATTTGTTGAATATGCATCTTGATGAGTTTCTTTCCTTATTGGAGAAGTTGTTTTGCTTAGCTTGTTGAAGGTTGTCACAAAACTGTGGATGGAAGGGTTGGACCTTTTAAACTAGTTTGTCTACATGATAGTCTTTTGTGTAGAAGGAATATTTACACTTTGCTACAATTTTTTCGACCTGCTTCTGTTGGATAGAAGGTTCTTGGACTGAGGCTGCAGTGGTGTTCTTATGTGAACAGACTGTGAAGAAGATGAATTTTGTAGTATGAGATACTACCTTGCAACACTGTTTAGGTGGGACAATAGTCAAAATCACCTTTGGTATCCTGTAGAGATGACCCCCCAGAGTAACAATGGCACTACAGGGTCGAGACTCATAAATAGCATGGTGTTTCCACATATATGGTTGGCCCAAGAGAACATCACAGACATCCATGGGGAAAACATCACATAATACCTCGTCCTTGAAGAGTTGGATGACGTATGAAATCGACATTGTTGGTTGACACAAAGATCTCGTCCCTAGTGAAGCCACCCAATGTTGTATGGTTGCAGGTGTGGTGTTTTCAACAATCCCAATTGTTTGATGACCTATGCTGATATGAGGTTCTTCTGGCTTCCACTATTAACAATAAAATGTAGTGGGGCCACCTTCACCCACATATGTGAATGACAAAGGCACTCCCCCTCTTGAAAATCTGTTGGTTCTTCTGGTTGAATTGTTGTGATCATGACAATAGCAGTGGGATCTTCGTCGATCATCTTTCTTGTATCAATATTTTCATAATCAAATTCTGAATTAGGGTTCGGCTCCTTGTATTTTATCTCGACCGCCAATGACTGTTTTGAGAGACATTCATCAGTGTTGTGCCAGGGGATTTTGTGGAAATCACACCATTTTCCAGTGTCCTTCTTCGTCTTTTTGTAACCCTTCTTTTCCTGTGGCTTGGACTGGTTTTCAGGATTTTTCTTATTAGGGCCATCTTTATCATAATTTGGTTGTTGCGGATTTGTAGACTCGAAATACCATTTGTCCTTTTGCTTAAACTTTTGCTCGATTTCAACAACATATTGATAAGCAGAACTGAGTGATGAGATGTTCACAAAATCCATTTCAGTTTGTATGTATCTATGTAGAGCCCCACAATATTTTAGAACCAAATTTTGTTCAGAGTCTTTGATACCCAGCTTGGTGCGCAAGGTATGGAAGGTATTGGTCAACTTTGGAACTTCTTGGCCCCTTTATTTCCACAGTGTGGTCCATCTCATGTATTGGTCCTTATAGTTTCCAACAGGGTAATGTTGTTCCTTTACCGCATCCACAAAAAATTCCCAATTGGGATCAACCCCATATATTCTAGACTCCTTTATGGAATTTTCTCCCAGTAAGTTTCCCACCAATTTTTGAAATTGGGGACAGATTTAAGGAGTGTGAAGGTGATATGTTCCATGTCGGAAAAATGGTGAACAAAGAAATAACCTTCTAGCAGATTTAACCATTTGTCTAGGGCATCTGCATGTATCTGACCTTCAAACATGGGAATATCAAAATTAACCTGTACCTTTAAAGGAGAGGTGCTTCCAAAGTGGTTTTTTTATGAATATGCGCCTTCTACTATCGGAATGTGTTGAAGGATGTGGGAAAAATTCTCCATCATTTTGTCCCTCTTTCACGTGAGAGATTGCTCAAGCAACATATTGATAAAATTGTCTGCTCTGTCATTTTTTATTTTCTTCTGCCATGGAGAGTTTCTTGGGCATACGAGAGTTATTGTCTCCAAGAGAGACAATATTGAGACCTAAATTTCTATACTCATACCTCGTTGGGGACATGCACTGAAAAATTATCAAGGGAAGCCTGCTCTGATACCACTGATTCGGGTTATTTTCGACATGAAATGAGAGAGGAGATATAATAAAGAAATGTACAGAGATATTTTAGATATCCAATAATATAACAGAAATGTATCAGAAATGAAACCATGAACACAGAGATACAATAATACATGATTTTCTATTAATGAGAAAAAATGTACAAAGACTGTAAAAATACAGAGAGAAAGACTCGCTAGAATGGTGGCAACTTATCTCTGAGAAGAGATGTGTCTGATACTCACATTCGTAAGAAGATAATTTTAAAATGAGGATCCAAAGGCATTTTATCATAAATAAAATCCAAAACCCTAACCCCAAAAGATGAAAATCCAACAATTTTGTGGACCCCGTTTTGGGTAGTTTTGTGTATCAACTTCCCGAAGGCGTAACTTTGGCATACGATATTTGTTTGGGGTGCACAATAGCTCATTGGAAAGGTATCATCGAGGAGATTCATTTTGGGGGCTCAATAAGAGCCTTCAACTATAATTGAGAATCTCAATCCAGAAAAACCTTCATTTAGGCCCTCAAAATGGCCCCGGAAGTTAAAAACTGGTAAAAATAGTAAAATAACAAAATTCCCAGAAAATTGTTTTGAGCCAGTTGGAAAAGGTGGGTGGCCACTGATATCCACCTAGATCATTTCTATTTTTGGTGGTTCCATTAGGTTCCTAGAGGGTCATGCACCCCTCAATCATGGACATTCAGATACGGTTTGACATTTTGAATAACAACCACTACACCATGCCTGTGGTCAACTCGCTCTAGTGAGGGCCAACTTCTGGATATTATCAGATAATGTAGATATTTTTCCCTGCAGTTGTGAAATATTTTTATCTTCAGGTGGTATCATTACCCACAATTTTCCAGGATAGATTTCCATAGCCTCAATCTTCATGGCTTGTTCCAATGTTTCTCCCAAAGTGGCTATCCTTTGTTGATTCAATGGGATTCGAGTTAATGATAACATCCCCTGAATAAACCATTCTCTCTAATGATATTCATGGATAGGATTTTCTATCTTCTCGATAGAATCTTTAAATCTTTGATTGTATTCCCAAGCAGACTCACCATCTCTCTTATTTATCTTCCACAACTGGGAAAGAGCATGTTGCTCTGACTTAGGTAACTCAAATTCCACTATAAACGTCTACCTCACCTGAGATAAAGAGAAATAATACCCTTCATTATCCCTTGGCTCAATATATTTTGTGTACCCTTTTATAGCTCAACCACTCAAATTAGTCTAGAACTCAACTAGTTTATTTCCATCTAGAGTTGTGCGAGAGCTCGAGATGGCTTCATAGAGAAACCAATGTTTCTCAACATCCTCATCCCCTTTACCTACAAAATATGGGTATCAGGTGAGATACCATACATGTTGATGTGCCATCGATGGATTTGGAGATCCTATTAAAATGAACCTTGAGGGTCCTGGTTGTGATATAACCAAAACACTCTCCACACCTCTGATACTACTACTACTCGAATTTGTTGGACTAGAAGGGTTAGAAATGAAAGAAACTACAGAAATATTTAGTGCATAGATTACCAAATTTTCAAGTGGCGTTAGGGAAATAGGTGACTTAGGTTTGGGTCCTTTACCTACAGAGTAGAGTTCTTTGATCTGGGGGGTCTCATTCTCTTGCAAGGTTCCATCTACCTCATGATGCAGTCTAGTATCTTCTAGCATTATAAATTTTGATTCTCCTGCAACTCCCTATGAGGTCTCAATTGAGTTCTCTTCTTCAATGGTGGTGTCTATCCTTACTCCTTTGTCCATCTCTCCTAAGGTTCCCATCTCTTTTATGCCTCCTTCAAAACTTTCATCTCTCTCACCAAATCTCTCCTTCAACCATCAGTTATCCATCCTTCTATGTCTTTGAAACTCTTGCAATTTCTCTAATTATTTTCGTTGACTATCATTACACCTAATATCCGTTTGCAAATTTTTGAGTATCTTCATTACCTTTCTCATCTAGTTTTGGCCCCTCTTTTCAGTAGCCATAACCCTCCTCATATCTCATTCATCCCTTGTATTCTTCTCTCATCGACCCCCCTTCTCTAGAAACTCCTTCTTTGTTAACTCATGAACCCTCCTGCAAACCACCTTCCTCCTAGCATAAGGGTTTACACTGCCTTCTCAACTAAAGGAATGGGTAACATACCTTATTCCTCTAGAAAAATATTGATCCAAAGAGGGATTTCCCACAACATTCTTCCTCTGGCATATTCTTTGAATACAACTTCTAATTTTGATAAATATTGGAGGTTCTCTGCAGCAAATTTGATAATGTATCCTTCCAAAGTAGTCAAAACCCACAAATCCACAACATGAGATATTTGATGATCCAACCAGTGAAGTTTCACTAAACCCTCAGTGATCCAGTTATATCTTCTTTTGAATCGATCCTTGTATTCTGTTACTTCTTGCAGCCACTCTTACCATTGAAATACCTCTTCAAGAAATCTAATCCAAAAGATATCATACTGGTCACTCACATGTTTTGAATAGAATACAACATTTTTCACAACCCTAAATCTTTTGTGTTGCAATGTGGCTTCTTGATGTATGAGCATGTCGCACCTTCATTCCCACCAATTCTCAACATCACACTTGTAAATCGGATGAGGCATAAACTAAAAACCCACTTTAAATCTTGGTCCCAACAATAGAACCATTTTTTGGCTCAAAATTGAGACCAGGTTTATCTAAGATTGCCAAAAATGGCACTATTGTAGTCTAGCAATGCCATTATATTCATCTTTCCACAAGGAAAATAAGTCTCACCTGAGGTGTAGCCAAGACATGGATGATGGAGTGAGTGAGGGGAGAATGAAACATCATATTTAGATTAACATTAATTAGATCCATGGAACAAATCCCAAAGACATACACAAATAGTGATTGAATACTAACCAAACAAGAAAAAAGTAATTGTGCCACTAAAACATAGATTCATACACATCATAACAGATCAACAAGAACAAGAATTTTAGGCCCCAAAATAGTCCATTATATTGACAACATCCCTATCAATTTTCATACAATAAATTTTTTTCTCATGCAATAGCTTTTGCAATGAGATCTAGCCCCAGATGCCCATTACAAACTCAAAACGTACTATGCAAGAACATTCCTACCAGCAAAACCCATTATAATATTTTATCAATACTAACTCGATCCCAACCCAAACAATAGTAGTAACAATATCTCTCATGTTTTCTTCATTTATTCACCCATAAACCTATTCTTCGACACAATTCCTTCCTCTTTATACTTTTCTCTTAGTTGCTTCTTGGATTCATTATTCGTTATTTTTCTGGATTTTACCATTGACACTCAATGCTCTTGGTCGTTTTTGTTTCTTTTTCAGATGTCACATGGAAATTTTTGTTGTCTTTGTTGATTTTACACTTTCAGTTAGCTCTATGTTATTCTAATTTTTTTATGTTTCTTCTTCATATTCTAGTTGGCATACGTCACTTTGTGAAAAACTTCGGCATTTCCAAAAATGGAGGGCCCAACATTTACCACTACATTGACAGTTGGTTTCTTGAGTGAAAACAAGCCTCATAATAGAGGGGATCATAATTGGTTGTTTCCATTGGTTGAAAAAATAAGACCTTGCAGTCATTAGAGGGGAAGAAGATATGTTAGAGATAGAGAACTCCCATAGAATTGGATTATGTTCACTAACTTCTTAAATCTACAGACAATTGATTTTTATTGATTGGTTTCTATTGTTTCACTAGTAGGTTGTATTGCGCATGTTACAATATGGGGAAGGATTTGTAGCAAGGGGAACATTCTTTATGAAGGGGAGAATACCTAATACAGATGGGTATGACACCAATTAGAAAGATGGATACTTCTATTGATGGACACTTAAGATAGAAGGATGTAGAAGAAAGTAGATCTTTGTGCATCACAGAGGAACAAAGGCCTAGTGGTTTCTGTGTGACAGAGCTCTATATATAAGATTGAGACAGAACTTAGATAGAGTCCAGAAATAAAATTCCACATAGATATATGTGTTAGTGAAGAAAGTGGGATATGAGACCCTCAATTATGGATCATATGGTATAAAATTAGTTAAATCCTTGACTTAGACATTGCTTCCAAAATTGTGAACAAAATATTTCAGATCACAACATGGGTAAAGAAAGAAAAGATAAGTTGGAAGATTTAAGGACCGGTAATGTCGAACTTCAAGAAGAGAATGAGATATTGAAGGCCCGGGTTAATATGTTTAACCAAGGGATGACAAATATGGAGAAGCACATGGATACTTCTACCATTATTTTCATTTCACAATAATAAATTTAACCAAGGCCAAGGCTCCCTCACTACAGTCAAGAAACAATGGGACAAACACAAAGTGTAGCCTGTATACCTTGGTGATAAGGTCATTCGGATGGATAAATGGAAAGATGACAGGCTCACACAAATGACATCTCAACTACAACAAGAGTTGGTAAAGAAGTATAAGGCCTTGGAAATTCTTCAAGAAGCTATCCAAGAGCATAGAGAAGAAAGTAAACCTTACATTACCATTGAAAATGTTGGCACCATGACTAATACCACCTTGGTAAGCTCACCTTCCATAGATATCTCTCAAGAGAATATTTGTCAATTTGAGAAGCATACCAGAGGCATTAGTTCCAAGATCTTGACTAAAATAGGATATGATGGACAAGGGATAGGAAAGAGGAGACAAGGAATCATTATCCCCATTGTAGTCACACCTTGGGCCAAGCATGAAGGCCTAGGATTCGATGGTATAAGTGAAAATTCCATCACCATGAAGAAAACTATTTTTGTGAAGGAAATAGATATGTCAAAGTTGGCTTGATAATCAAGAGAAGGATTGGCAATAATGTGTGAAGGAGTCATCTCACCACCACCTCAGCCTTGTGGTATATTGAAGGAGAGAAATGATGAGAAGAGTTTGTAGAATCATGACACACTTTCACTCAGAGAAAGAAGAAAACCAATAAATGAAAGTAAGAAGAAGAAGAATACCAATAGGTCTATTTCAAAAAAGAAATTTTTTGTTTGTCACTACTGTAATAAGAGAGTCCATACCATAGAAATGTTTTGGTATACAAATACATGGTCACATTGTAGAAAGAAAGGCCATTATGAGGCATCGTGTTGGAAGTGTTGGAGTTACTTTACACAGACCTTGTATTTATTTTTCCTAAGGTTTTTCCTTGTTTATTAATCATAATTATTCATTATCAAATCTCTTATATTTTAGGGGAGAATATTCCACTTGGAGAATATTCTCTTTCAGTTGACACTTTAGTTTGACTAGTTGAGTTGAGTTTAGATGTTGCATTGGTTTTGTCACCATGCAA
>JZKD02S2140327.1:579770-595800 GCA_000966675.3 Picea glauca
TGTAATTGTTTTTGTGTGTCCATATCACTCTATACCACCACTATGGTGCATTGGTTCTCCTCCAATGTGCACTCATTGAGTTATACAGAGTATATCATGTGTAAATTATTAATTATTCACAACATTTAATGAGAATTCTTTCATTCTTTCTCTCCTTCTTCTTATTTATCCAATTCTCTCTGAAAATGTGTGTATTATTGTTTATATATATATACTCTGTGAAGGTTCAACACATTTACATGGCATCAGAGCTAACAGATTGCTAAGCAAAAGCTACACCAAAATTTTTTGCAGGTACAAAAGATTGAAGACAGCGAAAAGATGGATTTCCAAAAAGAATTCATTCTTACACTTTACAAATATTTTTCATGGAAGGAGAAAATATCCATAAATATCCAAACCAAAGGGTTGTACAATTTAACCTTGAATACATATACAGAACTGACATCAGCCATAGAAAAATCCAAGTACTTAAATCGCATGGATGAGGCACTCGGAACAATTTGCAGTGTTATTTCTCCCGATCTCCTTTTTCACATATCTTCATGTAAGAATCCCAATGAATCCTAGACCACCTTGGAAGGTATCTTTGGAAAACAAGATGAGATGATGGGACACATGCTGGAGGTGGAGCTTCTCACATTGGATGCAAAAATCTTTGACAATATCCAATATTTCTTTACAAAATTCAAGGATTTATTGTCGCAACTCAAAGCTTGCAGGGTTGATAAATCGAAGGAGGAGAAACAAATGGTTCTCACCATTCTCTCCAATATTGGTCCTGAATTCTTTATATTTGTATCCACATTCCATTCTATCAGATTTGCCTCAGGAACCACCTGGATGATGTCTTCTCTTGAGTATTTTATCGAAGCCCTGACACAAGAGCAAACCAAGTTCATCAACATGGGAAAAATCAAAGGCCCAAATGCACATTCACTCACTGTGCAAGATGGAAGCCAAAAATATCACAAATATAAATATAAATATAAAAAAAAATCTCATGCACATCCGAAGAAGGAAGGGTACACAAAACCCTTCACCGATGATTCTAGATCCAAAGGGGAAAAGGGAAGAAAAGGGGAGAAATGTATGTACTTTCACAAAGGATTCCATTCGAAATATGCGTGCATGCATGAAAAAAAAATAGATATGATGTCTAAAATACTTCAGAAAAACAACCTTGGAGATCGCATTCCCGAGGGTGCCAAGAAGAAGAAGCCAGAAGATCTGAATTCCAAGAAAGGCAATTCTAGCCATGACTTGATTGCCATCAAGTTCTCTCCCGATGCTTGGATCGTAGATTCAGGAGAATAACATCACATGGTTGCCTCAAAAGAAGTATATTCTTCTTTGGATGCATGCAAAGGTCCTCCTATTTTGATGGGGGACAACTCTTCTTTTGAAGTCACCGGCAAAGGAAGGATTGAACTCACCAACGGAAGCTTCAAGAACATGCTGCATGTTCCCAAAAATTTTGTCAACCTTCTCTCCATGTATCAGATGACGAATTTCGGTAGTAGAAATAAATTCATATTCACACCAAATTCCATAGACATCTATGATATGCAAACCAAATCCAGGGTTCCTACCGTTGAGGTAAATCATCAGTCTAGATTGTATACATTTTATGAATTCATTGAACCTGATTCTGCTTTATTGCTTACTCATGATGATGAAAGTAGTAGGATATGGAACAAAAGGTTTGTAAATTTTAATTTCATATACATGAAACATCTTAGAAAGAAAATATTGGTTGATGGTCTACCAAAAATCCATTTCTCCAAGGGAGTGTGTGGAGATGTGTTCTCGGGAAACACCCTCAAGAGAAATTCGACAAGGGAAAGTATCAGAGAGCCTCCTCACCTTTAGATCTAATCCATAGTGACCTTATGGGTCCTTTTCCACATCCATCGATCAACAAAGCGAGGTTTGTTCTCATTTTTGTTGATGATTTCTCATGTTTTACATGGATCTACTTTCTCAAGAAAAATTTTGAGGTCTTTCAATACCTCAAAGATTTCAAAGCCCTGGTTGAGACACAGTCTAGAAAGAAGATCAAGTTCCTCCAATCTGATAACAAAGGAGATTATTTAAATCATGAGATCCATGATCTTTTCCATGAAGCAAGTTGCAACACACAGTTCCCTATACTCTGTAGCAAAACAGAGTTGCCGAGCGGAAAAAACAGATCTCTAAAGGAGATGGCATCTTGCGTGTTGCATGCAAAGTCTCTACCATAGAGACTATGGGACAAAGCACTTGATTGTGAAACATACATCCAAAACATATCTCCCCATAGATATGTCAAGGATAAAACCCCTTATGAGGCTTGGAGCGACCTCAAACCAGAAGTGACCCACTTTCTCATTTTCGGTTCATGTGCATGGGCCTAGATTCCCTGTGAAAAGAGGAAGGCACTTGATCCACAGAGAACTGAGTACATTTTTTTTGGATAACCCGATGGTGTGAATGGATATAGACTTATTGATATTTCCTCGGACCGACTTATCATTGAGAGAAGTGTCCAATTCGATGAAAGTGTCTCACATGTACCTCAACATCCGCATGCAGACACTTTCATTCTTCCACCTCTCTGAGATTATGATCATGCACACACCGAATCTTTAGATGAGAGTTATGATTCATAGGACTCAGATGATTCAGATTCAGAGTTAGTATAGCCAGATGCAGAGTTAGAGCATCCAGATGCAGTTGCAGAGCCAAATCATAGGCCTAAGTGGGTATAGACTACTCTTCAAGATGCAGGGGATCTCGTTGGTAATCCAGGCGACATAAGGAGGAATCAATCTGATTTCGAGGAGCCTCTTGTTACACTCACTTCCACTGAACCATTTCCCTCTAGACATATTTTCTTGGTTCAATATTCATATCCACAATCTTATGGTGATGCTACTGGAAATCCTTTTGGGAATCCGCCATGCAGGAGGAGTACAACTCCCTCCTTGAGAACCGGACTTGGGATCTTGTTCCCCTTCCTTCTGGGAGGAAACTTGTCAGATGAAGATGGGTCTACAGGACCAAGAGTGTAGTGGATGGGCATATTAGTAGATACAAAGACAGAATTTTCACCAAAGGATTTTAGCAGGTTCATGGTATTGACTACGATGAGACCTTCGCTCCAGTAGCAAATATGGATTCCATATGATTGGCACTTTCCATTGTGACATCCAAAGGATGGGAAGTCCATCGGATGGATGTGAATAATTAATTTCTTCATGGTAATATCTCTGAGGAGATATACATGGAGCATCCCCAAGGATTTATACAGGACTCATATTTGGTATGTCCACTGAGGAAGTCCCTTTATGGCCTCAAGCAGGCTTCGAGGGCATGGTATGCCAAGATGGACTCCTAATTGTTGTCACGTAACTTTGTACGTTGTAAATCCAACCCAAATTTCTACATGCTCAGGACAACTGATTCACTTCTACTCTTAGTTATGTATGTTGATGATTTTTTGATCACTGGTTGCTCGAATTCAACGATTGTTGCAGTCAAGAGGATTCTACATGACAAGTTTTTGATGATGGACATGGGTCCACTACACTTCTTCCTTGGACTCAAGATTAGTCAGGATGCATCAGGAATCAAACTATCACAGGCCAATTATGCACGACATCTCCTTGAGAGATTTCACATGACAAACTACAAGTTTGCTCCGACTCCTTTCCTATCAGGAGTCAAACTTGAGGATGGAGGGGAGACTCCACTGGTTGAAAACACACTATACATACATCTAGTGGGGAGCTTGTTGTATCTCACACACTCCAAACCAGACCTCTCCTATGTAGTTGGCGCAGTTTCCAGGTTCATTCAGGAGCCACATGAGCTACATTAGAAGGTTGCAAAGCACATGCTTTGATACGTATAGGGCACCATCACCTTTGGGATTCATTATGCAGAAGAATATACATTATATCTCATCAAGTTTATTGATTTTGACTGGGCTGGAAATAACACTAATTGCAAGTCCACATCCGGTTACTCACTTAGTCTTGGTTCGAGGCCTATCTGTTGGTCGAGAAAGAAGCAAGCTTCCATTTCTCTATCTTCAGCTGAGATAAAGTACAGAGGGGTAGTTAACATAACCATTTAGGCTATGTGGCTACAACATTTTCTCACTGAGTTGGGCATTTAGTTTCATTGCCCGATCGTCATCTGGTGTGACAACTAGACCACTCTGAAGTTATACAGAGATCCAGTTCAGAGACAAAAAACAGAGCACATTCAGATCCACATGCACTACATCTAGGACTTAGTACACGAGGGGATCATCGACTTATAGTTTTTTCCTTCAACAGAACAGACAATAGACATCTTCACCAAGACCTTCGCTGAGAAGAAGTTTCATTCTCTACAAAGTCGTCTTGGAGTGAAGGACATAGTTTCTTAGCAACTATAGTTCTTATTTTTATATACATTGTACCTTGAGGGGGGGTTCCCATGAGGTTTTCCCTCTTTCCTCACTTTATTTTCAGTGTATCTTTTGTATTTGGGTACCTAACATGGCCTCGTTGTTGGGACCCATTCTTTATTTTCACCATAGTGATGTTTAGGGGGGGTGTTGGAGTTACTTCACACACACCTAGGATTTATTTTTCCTAAGGATTTTTATTTTTAATTAGTCATTATCCAGTCTCCTATATTTTAGGGGAGAATATTCTACCTGGAGAATATTCTCTTTCAGTTGACACTTCAGTTTAACTAGTTGAGTTGAGTTTAGATGCTGCATTGGTTTTGTCACCATGCAACATTGGGATCATCACCAGATAATGCGTACTTTCCTTGGGATCATCACCATACTACCACATTACCCTTGATTTCTTGAGTTAACTCCTCACTACTCTTTGTTCAGTCAGTTAACTAAAGACTAGTTGACTAGTTAACTCAACTAGGTGGCAGGCCACTCCCGTAACTGACAGAGAGACTATACTAGGTGGTTGTTCACTCCCGTAACTATTGGTGTGTGTCCAGATCACTCTAGACCACCACTATGGTGCATTGGTTCTCCTCTAGTGTGAACTCATTGAATTATACAGAGTATATCATATGTAAATTATTAATTATTCACAACGTTTAATGAGAATTATTTCATTCTTTCTCTCCTTCTTCTTCTTTCTCCAATTCTCTCTGCAAATGTGTGTATTATTGTTTAGCTAGATCTATTTTGTGCAGGTTCAACACATTTACAAGAATAAGTAAGACATGTTCTGCAGGTATGATTTTTTCCATAAGTTGAATGGAAAGAAGGATCCTACAATCCAACATCATACATAGAGGCACGTGGAGAGGAGGAGTATGAAAAGAAATCCTTGTAGCAGCCACATGAAGTTTTTCCACCACCACAATTTGACTGGTCACTAGGAAGAAAAGTGATGGAAACTTCATCCAAAGATTCACCCTAGACACCGCACAACTAGGAGAAGGGTATCCAGAGTGAATATTGAGGAAGATGAAGAGTTGTGTTCATCTCCTGTCTAAGTAAAATTTTTCCAAGGAGAGATAGAATCACAAGAGAGCAGCAAAAAAAATAAGAAGGACAACAAGTTGATGTCATGAACATCCACTACCTCATTCTTGTTTCTTGCATTTCATACAAATAAACTCAACATAGATTTATGCTGGAGATTGGTGCATGGAGGTCAATGACCATAGAGGATTTCTTGAGGACTCCATGATGTTCCTTGTAAGCATGTGCATACACTCACTTGAGAGTTGTTTCCATGATGGGAAGCAATTGATCCTAGATAAATAAGGAAACCACACTTCCCTTATGGAATTTTCATGTGATGGAAGTGTGTTGGGTTCACATTGAACAAGGAGACCAACATTTTACTTGGATTCATGACTATCAATATAGACTATCTCCAAGTCAGAGAGGGAGATGGGAATGAGTGTTGGGTCTAGATTTCATATTTTGAGATTTCTCAAAGCTAAGAGTAAGTGAGAATATTGTTTCCTTGAGGAAACAAGAAAGCTATAGCCAAAGCCATAGCTGAGGACTAGAGCTAGTATCTAGAGCCATGATCCTGAGCTTGAGCCTAAGCTAGAGTTAGAGTTGTATCTAGGAGTCGGTGTCAGAGCCACATTTCAGAGAAGCATAAAACATTGATCCAGATTAATTTCCTTAATATTTTGGAGACCAAAAATACTCCTAGTGGGGAGGTGTGATCTGAAATGGATTGGAACCAAGAGTGGGTAAGACTCAGTACCTGCAAGACAACATGTTTATTAATCAAGGTCATGTAAGTTATGTAAAATAATGCACATGTAAACTTGAATAACACAAATGATAATGTGAGTCGAAACATTTAAAAAATTAATTAAATGATAAATATAGATATGAGAGAAGGTAAAGTAATGGGAAGTGAAGAGCCATGGTTGTTATCCTTTCATTACCCCATATCTCTCCTTATTTCTTCACTCTCTATCATACTCAAATGGATTTTGGCCATGGAGGAGGAAAGAATTGTAAAATATTAAAAAACTTGCAGAAAGAAGAATACTGAGCACCATTCGAATGTATTTCTCATATGGGTTCCAAGGTAAAATCTTGTCTCAAATATGTGTTTTCATCTTCCATATGTTTGGTATGATTTTGTGTTGGTTATGGGGTGATTCATTGATTTCATTGTTAAGTTCTACAAAATAGTTAATCTACCTTTGTTTAGAATTATAATTATCCAAGGACTCATTTATTTATTGAGGGAGAAGTTAGTATGCACCTAGCACTGGTTAATGGAGTAAATCCAGTTCTAACAACACTTTGTTTTCCACCATCAATTTGATTCTAGATCTCGAAATTGGACAACTCTCTTTTCATAGTTGTTGCTACTTGATAGGGAGTTTCTAATTTGGTTATTAGTTGTTGAGAAGCATTTTCTCTCTCCCTATGTCCATGTATTTGTTGGTTGAATTTTGTTCTCACCTATGAGTTGAATTTGAAGTGTTGGATGATCATATATCCTCTTTGGGTATCCATCTCTTCATTGGCTGGTGTTGTATATATTCTCTTGGGATTTATGATTAATTCTACACTTACCTGAGCAGTTCACCTTCACCACAAGTCGTTTGTGCCTTTGACTATAATTTCATCAGTAGTTGGGAGAATTTACATAGTCTAGGTTGTTTTCAAATGTACTTGGGCATTTTTAAATGGCACTGAGAATTTTAAAAATGTTTTCAGGTGTTTTTAAATGGCAATGGGTTTTTTTAAATGTTTTCAAGCATTTTTTGATGTGGTTGGGCATATTGAGACATGGATGAGCATTTAAATTATGTGATGGGTGAAACTTTGCATTGATGAGTCAAATTTTAATGTGTTGGGGAATTTTCCTCACCCACGTGTTGTACCAACTAAGCCTGGGAAATGAAAATAGTTGATGGGTGTTTTATTTTATTGATAGGGAATCTATTGTTTAACCCATAGGCCACATGTACATGTACATGGGGCATATGGATCGTACACACTAATATCTCTCTCCCTGGGAAAATGAATCTATAGTTGGCCAATATTAATCCATCGTTGGTCATTTTGATTTCATCTTTGGTCAATTTTCTAATTTCGATGGTCAATAGGCTTTGCTCCTTGAGATAATCCATCTCATTTTAGTCGATTTTATTTACTAGTCATTTTTCCTCAACTATCCATCGACTAGGAGCCTTTTTCGATCTTGTTCATTACCTAGTCGACTTTCAATTACTTAGTCAGATTAATCCCTTTGTTGGTTGATTCTTCATTGGTTGACTTTTTCCTTGGTCTACTTGACACGTCACTAGTTGAATGACCTCCCAATGAGTTTATGTATTATCTTGGTCGAGTTGCATCCTCATGGTCGAATTACATTGTAGCTTGAGTTGAATCCACATACCTAATTGATTTTATTTCTAACCCGGTTGACTTCCATCTATACCTAGTTTATTTCTCATCTCTAGGTCGACTACATAGTGGTTGGTCAATTTTATTTCTCTAGTAAATCCATTACTAGATTAAAAAGGGAACGTTTTTTCAGAGCAAGTTGATTTTCCATAGTGTTTGGGTTTCTATTTTGGCATAACAAGACAATAGGTTATTCCAAGTATAGATGGAACATTTGTAGGCTCATTGAGAACATAGATGTATCATTGCATTGATCATTGGTTTATTGAGTGCAGACAAGCCTGAGAACAGAGGGGATCACAGTTGATTGTTTCCATTGGTTTCACAAAGAATACCTTGCATCCATTAGAGGGTTAGAGGATACATTGTGGATAGAGAATTCCCATAGCATTGGATTATGATCACTAACTTCATAGATATATGAACAATTTATTTTTATTGATTGGGTTGCTATTGAGTCACTAGTTGGTTGTAGTGCATAGGTTACAATCTGGGGAAGGCTTTGCAGCAATGGGAAGAAGGGAGATATTTGTGCAACATAGAGGAACGAAGGCCTAGTGGTTTATGTGTGACATGGATCTATATATAAGACTGGGATAGAAATAATATAAAGTATAGAAATCAAATTCCTTTCAAGTATCCATGTTGGTGAAGTGAGTGAGCTATGAGCCCCTCAATTACTGGATCATAAACTCCCCTCACACATAAAGATTAAGATTTACCTTAATTTTTTGCAACTTTTCATGTTAAAAAAAATAGACTATATCTGTTATGAGAACTTATATCTCATCCACTAATTTAGATATGTTTTTTCATACAATAGATCTATTCTCACTAAAAAATACCCACATCAAGGATACAATTTACAATAATATGATAAACAATTACCACAAATCAAGATTTTGTTTTGATGGATGTCGATCTTCCATGAACCTACAACTTTTAAACAATGTTTCACATTATAACTTGTGAATTGCATGAGAAGCTAGATTTTATTGATATTTGCATGTGAATCGACCATGAAGAAACTATAAGGCTCTTGAAAACTAAAGAGTCTTTGAGATTTCCTTCATTGCAATGAATTTACTTGTTTTGTTACATGATCATCTTAACATCATTGACTTCACCTCTCATGAATCACTGCCATGGAGGGGAATTCAACTTATGACTACTCACAATGAATCTCCCATGGATAACTACCATGGAGGCAACATGTTCTTAAGACCATAAGAGCTCATATACCATGTTAATAAATAGACCAAGCACATGACAAAACAAGAATTTGCAAAAAAAACTTTAGCCATATCAACACATGTATTCATTCATTGATATCAATATATAGCATATGTATCTAACCATGTATACATATATATCTTACTGAAAACTCATTTATGTATAAGGATGAAATCTCATAAGAAGGTGATCTCATAATTTGTGATTTTCTAGGGACTTGTAGTTTAACACTATGTCTACAAAAAAAAAAAAAAAAAAATGAACATCCTACATAGGAAAACCAATGAAATTTCCTATAAAAACAAATGTAGTATTATGGATGATACAAATGGGGCCATTGTCCTTTTTATACCATCCATCATCAATTAATATTTTATTCACCACTTATTACATATTTTGTCCAACAACCTCATGTTTTCTAACAAGCAACCACTCAATGTTACACATTTTTTGTATAACAACATTTTTTGTAGCATATCCATGTTTTCTAATCAATGATAAGTGTAATAATCACTACTTATCACTTTAATCCATAACCAATAAGGTATCATTATACTATGAGATTAAATTTTAAAACAATACACATATGTAGATGAACAAGAAAGGCACTATCCCTAAGGGGAAAATGGTTGGCATGACATAAGGTATCTTATTGTGAGCCACAAGAAAATTAATTGACATATTCATGTTGGAATTATTTTCATTGATGTCAAAGTATTAATTATGTCATTAATGTCATCTTATGGCACTATAATACACAAAACATTTTTTAGATTGATTTATTTATATATGTCTACAAGTATATTAAAAAGGGGTGCATGTTAAAAAGTAAAAAATGAAATGTCAATTTCAACCCCATGTGTTTGGAGTATTTTACCATGGTATTTCGGGTATTTTCGCATGGTATTGGGAATTCATTATTTATTTAAGGGGCATGTCCCTTCATGAGGGTTTATGAAAAATTATAAAAAAAGAAAGCATTGAGAGAAAATAAGTGTTCGAAAATTGGTTGTCATTGATGTCAACCTTAGAAGAAGCCCTTAAGCAAATCTCAGAAGCCCCTAAAAGTGATGATGATGTGTCCACTTGAAAAATCCTTTAAGAGCCTTGAATATCCTTAACATAAGTGTATATAACTCCAAATTGGTCCCCTTATGGCATAGCTTTTAAGTATGCCCCTCACGATATGACATAACTTGTGGTTGTTTCCACATGCCCACTTTGAGTTGTACACAAATGGAGCCTTGAAGGAGCCTTGAAGAATCCATAAAAACAAGTGAGTAAGACCCTCAAATCAAGTGAATAATCCCCTAAAACTGATACAAGAATCCCCTAAAGTAAAGTAAATAATCCCCTAAGGTCGACCATCCTTAAGGAAGACGTGTGACCTAAATGTTGTGACCCTTGGTCCCACCCCCTCTTGTGGAGAAGACTCATGTAAATAAGAGGAGTCTCAATTGGAATTTGGATCACACCAATTCGACCTATCCAAGGAAGAGGAACGAATTTCATCCTAGAGGAGAGAATTTCCAAGGGAAGATGAAGTGAAGAAGGGCGAAATTATAGGGGAAGATGAATACTTGTGATGATTTGTTCTAGGGTTTTCTTTGAAGGTCATCTTAGAATTTTCAATTAAATTGTTTTATAGAATGATTTAGATAGAAAAACTTGGATATGTTTTATAAGAAATACAGAATAATCTTGAGTACGAATTTCAAGTATTGACTCATTACAGGTTTGGAGTTATACTCAGTGGAAGTTGAGGTTTTAAAAACTAGGGTTTTCTTCTTCAAAACAAGTCATCTTTCCATTTTAGCTATAACATTTTTTCACGGATGATTCAAGGAGAAAAACTTGGAGGAATTTTAGGTAATATATCAAATACTATTGGGTACAAGTTTCATAACCTGATTCATTATAGGTACAGAGTTATACTTTTTGGAAGTTAGGGTTTGTGACTAATCCTAAAACTAGTCCCAAACAGGTGTTCAAGATAAAATAGTTATATCTGAATCTTCGTAGGTCCAAATTTAATTTCACTTGTTGCATTATAAAGAGAATATCTTCTAATATTTAAGGTCCAAATTTCATAATCATAAAATGAAAAATTGAGCTCGTGGAAAATCGTACAAGTTCACCTATTTGAGGTACAGTTATGAGCAGTTTTACATGCCAATTTAAGAAGTGATTTTGGGATTGTATTTGAAGGTTGATTTGATCATGTATCATCATTTAAAATATTCCAATGAGATTTGTGTATCCTTATAGTATGTGTTGGAAACTCAAGGAGTGGGTGCTTCCTTCAAGTTGGTGCTTGTAAAATCTTTAAACTACTTAAGAAAAGTTTTTGTGGTTTTCTCCCAGTTGGGTTTCCACATAAAAGTATCTATGAAATGTGTATGATTTTATGTGATGATGAATGATATTAATGGTTAATTTTTATGTAGTGCTTGAAGGTTAAATTTTTTTAAATAACTCTATATTGATTCACGCCCCCTTTTCAATATTCTTGAATATTCTAACAATTGGTATCAAAGCGGGTTCCTTCAAGAATACTCTAACCACTGGAAGGTATATCATGGATAAGAAAGGATAATTTACCAAAAAATGAACGCCATTGTTTGATGGGAAAAAATATTTTTTTTGGAGCATAAGACTGAGATCATTTTTGTAGGCACGGGGATTTGATGTTTTGCAAGCTGTAGTAAATGGATACACTGCACCAGCTTCTCCCCCAACATATAATAGTGGAAAAAATCTGAGTGAATACAATTAAAATGCTATAAATTCCATTCTAAGTGGTCTAACATATTCATAATTTGTTAAGGTTATGCATTGTGATTCTACAAAGGAAATATAGGACAAGATCAAGAATTTTTATGAAGGAGATGCTAAAGTCAAAGGGGCCAAACTTCATACTTACATGGGACAATTTGAACATCTAAGAATGAAGCAATATGAATATATTGCATCATGTTTTCTCTGAGTAGATGAAATTTTGAATACTATAATAGGACTGGGAGAAAAGATTGAGAATTTAGTTATTGTACAAAAGATATTGATATCTCTCCAAATGAGATTTGACCCTAAAATCTCATCTCTAGAAGAAATAAAAGATATGTCTATGTTAAGCATGGATGAATTACATGGAATACTTATATCGTATGAAATGAGAATAGAATAGGAAAATCCATCTATAAGGGAAGCAACTTTCAAAAGCCTCCAAGAAGACAAGAAAGAACAAGCCAAGATCAAAACCCTGGTTCAACAATAGTAATGATTTAGACAATGAAGAAGAATCCAACTTTGTGAGAAAGTTGAAAAGAGGAACCAAAAAGTACAAAGTAAGATTCCATGCAAATGATTTAATTGTGGTAAAGTTGGCCATTTTTATTCCAAATGTACTTATTCAAGGGGTTTAGATAGTGGTGAAGAAGAAGTTCCTAATAAATAAAAGAAATATCAGAAAAGCGACGAGGAAAGAAATAAACAAACATTTTTGAAAAAGAAAAGCCTTTATTCAAAATATGATAGTTCTTCATCTGATGAATATGATGATAGTGACAGTGATGCAAGAAGAGTACTCTTCATAGTATTATAGATACAAGAGGAAACTACTAAAAATAATGAAGGATACTATGAAGAAGAAGGAGAAGTGAATATTGAGAAAGAATTGATCAGTGCCTTAAGTGATCTAATAATAGCAAGGAAGAAAAACAAGTCTCTCAAAGAAGAGTTAAGTAAATTGAAAGAAGGCTTTAAAAACCCTAGTAAAAATTTTGAAGAAGACAAGAAGACTATCATAGATATAAGGATTCAATTGGAAGAATCCAAAGTGATTGAAGAAACAATCAAGAGACAACCGGAAGAAAAGAAGAAAATAACAGATAATATGGACATTGAAATAGTCTCACTAAGAAAGGAACTACATAAGAAGGACATCCAACTAAATTTTGGCAATAACATCGAAATACTAGATGAAATCATTTGTAATCAAAAACCTTTCTATGAAAATTATGGACTTGTATACAAAAAAAATAGTATTGATGAGGGTTCAAGATCTATGATGACAGGAAGTGAAGCAAAGCAAAGAAGTTATGCATATACTATCAAGGGTTCCATAAAGAAATACGAATGAAAGCCTCTAAAGGAGGACATACAGAAGCTAGAAATAAAGAAGAATCAATAAGAAGATCATTTATTCAAAGGAACATGGAATCAACAACTAGCAATGAATAAGATCCAAGAATAATATCATGATTTTATAATAACAACACCAACTAGAAGACCACCACACCCATGTGCCAAAATATTTTTCTTGGCTTGGGTTATTCTTGCAATAATTTTACGAATAAAGCCATAAATTGTAGAGAGGAAAGGGTAGAAACACCTGGAACTGAATTAGCTATGAAAATCCCAAGAATCATTATGAAGGAAATTATCCTAGAAATCTTCATGAGGCATTTGACATAAATTATAATGTTTTGGTGCTCTGGGTTATGAAATTGAATGCTACAAATGTAACAATTTTGGACACATAACCAGAAATTGCAGAAGTGATTTCATAGTTTCTTCAAGGTAAACTAGGCATGTTCCTTTCAATCATATAGGTAATAATAGAGAACTTGGAAAAGTAATCAAGAAGATTTGAAGGTTGATGAATGTGGGTTTTCCTTACAAGCCCAAAATAGAAGAATCCATTGGTATATTGACAATGGATGCTCAAATCATATGACTTGAGACCAAAATAGATTTGTAACATTACAGAAAGAAAAAGAGGGGTTTGTCACATTTGGCAATGATAGCTCAGTCAAAATTATAGGAAAAGGCACAGTCAGTCTTGGAAACAAAGATGTTGTGGAAGAAAATGTCCTACTTCTTGAAAATATGAAGCATGATTTTCTAAGTGTGAGACAAATGTCTGATCAGGGACACACACTTACATTCAATTCAAAATAATGTGAAATAAGGAAAGAAGGATCAGGAAGACTAGTGGCAACAACGACAAGGAATCCAAACAACAAATATATCTTGAATGAGATCGAAGAAGAAATATGGTGTTTGGGAAAAGAATATGAAAGTTGGATTTGGCATAGGAGAGTGGGCCATATACACTTACTCTTTTCAATATTAGCAACAAATAAAGTTGTAATAGAAATGCCAGAAATTAAAAATCCAACAAATACAATGTGCAAGCACTGTCAGCATGGAAAACAAATAAAAGTTGAATTCAAGACAAAGGAATAATCTACAACAAAACCATTGGAAATTCTACACATTGATTTGTGTGGGCCCACGATAACAAAAGGACTATATGGTGAATTGTACTTCATGATACTCATTGATGACTACACTAGAAAGACATGGGTTTTCTTCCTCAAGAAAAGTCAGAAGCTTTCAATTGTTTCAGGGTATTAAAGGAACTGGTTGAAAATTAAATTAATTTGAAAATAAAATGCTTAATATTATATAATGGAGGTGAGTTTACTTCAAATGACTTCATGTATTTTTGTGAAGAACATGGAACAAAAAGACAATTCTCAATAGCTAGAATACCTTAGCGAAATGGAGTTGCTAAAAGGACAAACAAAATTTTACAAGAAATGGCTAGAACCATGTTGAATGGCTCCAAGCTAAGTGATATATGTTGGGGACAAGCACTGCATAAATCCTTTCATATATTGAATAGAGGATTGATCACAAGTAACATGATAAGAATCCATATGAGTTATGGAAAGGAAGGCCAGCCAATGTCAAACACTTTAGAGTGTTTGGAAGAAAGTGTTACATAGAAAGGGAAGATAAGAAGATTGGAAAAGTTGACTCATGGGTGGACAAAGACATATTTTTTGGGTACTCATGCAAAATAAAAGCTTACAAGTGTTGCAATCTAAGGCTCAACAAGATAGTAGAAAACATCAATGTAAAAGTTTATGAAACAGACTTGTTGAAGACCAGGAAAGATGTTAAGCCCTAATATTGGCTCATTACCCCTTAATTGGGGCATATTAGATTAGTAATGTTATTTTATTTATGTCGGCTTTAGGCCCATTAGTTGTAATTATACCTCCTAGTCTCCTATATATACCAAGGAGACATTTTCATTTTGAATCATCTTGTACTTGAACATTTAAGTGGGGTAAAAGGAGGTTTCCCCCTCGAAGAGTCTTATTATTTGAAATTCTCTCTTTTTCAAGGTGTTGAGTACTTTTTTTGAGGATTTTCTATGCTATATTGATATTTGGTTCTTAACATATGGTATCAGAGCTCAAGATCTTGGGGTTTTGCTACTACATCTGAGACACCTTAGAATTTTCACTATAACTTGTTTTCTACAATGTTTCAGAAGGAACATCTTGGAGGATATTTAGTAGAAGGATCAAGGTATGTTGGGTTCAAAATTTAGCTCCTGAGGCCTTATACTTTTGAAGATACAGCCTGTACAAGATAGGGTTCTGGAATCGTCCTGAACTGAGTCATTGCGGAATTTTCGCTATAAAAACATTTTTGTAACATTACAGACACTAATATATGGAGGATATTTACAAAAATTAGTAAGGTATCTATGTTAAAAATTTCAGCTTCTGGGTCATCACAAATTTGTAGATACACCCTGTGTAAGATAGGGTATCTGACTAGTCCTATTGACTAGTCTCAAGTAGGTGTTCTGGGTAAAACAATCATAACTTCTTCCTACAGTATCCAAATTGTGTGGGACTGGTTGCATTGGATTTTGGATAGTCTGTAGTATTTTTGGTGCGAGTTTCAGAATTTTATATTAATTATTTTGTGTGGGGCACACTATACAAGTGAGATCTCCTGGAAAGGCCAAAAATCGGCAAGTTGTGGGGAAGTTACCGTAAATTCCACTTGGCACATCCAATTTTGATCAGA
>JZKD02S2140327.1:599249-610536 GCA_000966675.3 Picea glauca
ATACCAAGGAGACATTTTCATTTTGAATCATCTTGTACTTGAACAATTAAGTGGGGTAAAAGGAGGTTGCCCCCTCGAAGAGGCTTATTATCTGAAATTCTCTCTTTTTCAAGGCATTGAGTAATTTTTCTGAGGATTTTCTATGCTACATTGATATTTGGTTCTTAACAAAAGAAAACATAAATTCAAACATATTTGAAGAACGGGAAAATGAAGAACTAAAGAAAGAAGAAGAGGAACAATAAGAACAACAACAATAAGAGAAGCATCTAGAAGTGGAACAAGAAGAAAACAACCAACAAGATTTTCATACACCTTCTAGGACACCTAACCATTGGGTTCATAAGAATCATCCACCATAAAAAATCATTGGAGATAGAAATGTCAGAGTAGAAACCAGAAGAAGAAGGAAATCACGGACACCTAAACAAGGAGATTTTTCATCACTTTCCACAATTGAACCAAGTAACTTTTAGGAAGCAAGAAATTATGAACATTGGATCAAGGCTATGGAAGAAGAACTAAATCAAATAGATAATAATGAGACATGGGAACTAGTTCCAATACCAAAGGACAAAAATGTGATTGGGACAAAATGGGCCTTCTAAAACAAGTTAAACAAAGATGGACAGGTAACTAGAAATAAAGCAAGACTAGTGTGAAAAGGATATGCTCAAGTTGAAGGGATAGATTTTGAAGAAAATTTTGCTCCTATGGCAAGAATGGAAGAAATTAGAATGTTCTTGGCTCATGCATGCACCAAATAGATCAAAGTGTATCAGATGGACACAAAATTAGTTTTTAGAAATGAGAATTAGAAGAAGAAGTCTACATAGAATGGCCAGAAGGGTTTCTACTATCAGAAAGGAATACTATGTTTGCATATTGAAGAAATATTTGTATGGAGTTAAGAAAGATCTGAGAACTTAGTACTCAAGATTGAACATGTACTTACATCAACAAGGATTCATAAGGGGAAATGTAGATAGTAACCTCTACATAAAAGTGGATCAAGGCAATATGATTATTATTGAAGTGTATGTTGATGACATCATCTTTGGAAGTGATGATGATAGATTAATTCATAAGTTTTCCAAGGATATGCATAATGAATTTGAAATGTGCCTACTTGGGGAGTTAAATTTCTTCTTGGGACTCTAGATATATCATCTAGATGAAGGCATTTTCATTTTCCAAACTAAGTACATCAACGAAATTTGTTAAACAAGTTCAAAATGGAATATTGTAAACCTATGAGTACTCATATGGTTACCAGTTGCAAGTTGAGAAAATATGATGAATCTAAAGAAGTGGAGAAAAGACTATATATCAATGATTGGTAGTCAACTCTATGTGACATATTTAAGACCAGATGTAATGCAATTAGTTGGACAGGTCGCAAGATTGCAAGTGGAACCAAAGGAAACCCATGTTCTAGCAGTGAAAAAGATCTTCAAATATATTAAAGGAACAACAAATTTTGGGCTATGGTGTCCAAAAGGAAATAAGTTGACTATGGTCTCCTACATGGATGCATATTGGGAAGGAAGTATTGATCATGGAATAAGTACAAGTGGAGCATATTTCTACTTAGGTGACTTCTTAGTGTCCTGTTTGAGCAAGAATAAATCTTCAATATCCTTATCCACAACAGAAGTAGAATATATCGCAGAAGAAACATATTTTACTCAGATTCTATGGATGAAGTGATGCAAGAGCATCGCCAGCAAAGCACCAGTGGAAGAAATATCAACGCACTAGCACACATTTTGAAGTGATAAATTTGAATTTAAGAAGGGCATATCATGAAATATCTTGAAAATATTGAAATTTAAGAACATCTTAAATGTCTTAGAGTTGGATGATCGCATGAGATTGATGGAGAATGTATTTTCTTTTAATGTTGTAGCTTGCAGTACAGATTCGAAGCATTTTCTCTTATCTGGATGTCTCAAAACATTTATTGTAATAAATCCTTTGTAGTTGAAATCTTTTATTTCGATAGGATAGCACTAAGGTAATTGGAGGGAAAAGCTCTATGAGCCCTCTTGTATAAATAAATGTATTGTTTCCCAAATGAGGTTGTTGAAGTTTAATTGTAGCTGGAGATTATTGCCGCTGAAATTTGCTAAGTGTTGTTGAATAGAATGTATGAATCCATGTACATACCATTTGAATGAATATAACATAGAAGCGTTGTTCCAAATGTTTGGTGTTTTTGTTACTGTGTCTATCTGAATGAATAAATGGTAGGCTTTCTGTTAAATTGAATTCTTTGTTATTACTTATTCTTATGTTATGAATTCTTTTACATGGTTGAATGCATGAATCTATGAGATATTAGATAAGTTTCAATTGTTTCTCTTCTACGAGCAAGTGAAAGGAGTGCATAGTTTCCACAAGGTGTGCATCGGCAGAGTCTATTTCAACTTAGAAGCTCAAAAGAGATAACTTGAAACTTTTGCATTCAAGGAGTGGATAAGATTCTGCAAGGTGTGTGTTGGCAGAGTTTGTTTTGGCTCAGAAATCCAGGAGGAATAGTTTGAAAGTGTGTGTAGGAGGAGATGCACTCAGAGTCATATTGTTCAAGAGGAACAATTGAGTGTATAAGAAATGTTGCAAAGAGTGCACAGTTACCCATCAAGAGTTAAGTTGAAGGAATTTTGTCGCAAGGTGTGTGTAGAGTCGATACTTGGTTAAGTATCGAAGGAGTCATTCTGACAAGTTTAGAGTGTCGAGGTGGAACAATTCCAAGTAAGATAATGTGGATATTTTCATGCAGAGAGTGCATATTGTCTGCAAGGAGTGAATGGTAGGTTATTTTGAATCAGAATATCGGGAGGAGTAACTTAAGAGTATTTGCAAAAGAGTGTGAAGAACTGTCACAAGGTGTGCACAGTCATCCACAAGGAAGCTAAGTCATGGAGGAAAACCTGTTGCAAGGCATTTACAGGATCAAATTTGACTAATTTTCTAAGAAAACGCTCTGAGGAGTCAAAGTGTTTGGGAAAGAATAAGCTCAAAAGAGATAGCAGTGAGAATTCTTCAATAAGGGAGGAGCCCTTGAAGATTCCCCAAAATTAATGGGAAATATATGTTCAGGAGGAGCAGAATCATTCCAGACCACCAAATCTGGGAGAGTTGCATGGAGTTTATTCATGGAGCCTTTCAATACTTTGTGGTTCAGAGTGTTTTGAGGTGCTTAAGAAGCGAGGTCTTCGAAGTCGTGAAGTCGCAAAGTGATCCTAGTCGTTGGTTGCGAGGAGTAAAATCTGTGTGCAATGTGTATGAGTTTATGTGATGAAGAATGACATGATTAATGGTTAAAATTTATTTAGTGATTTAATTTAATTTTATTTTAAATAATCGTGTATTTATTCACCCCCCTCCCTCTCATTATTCTTGAATATTCTAACAATAAGTGTGTGAAAAATGGATTAGAAAATATTGAATTGTGAAATCAGTTTCAGGTCATCTTGGAATGTTTATGATAACTTTGTTTCTAGGAAATTTCAAACCCTACAATTTGGAAGGGATGGAGGCAAGCTCATGGTGTATCTATGGTAAAAATTGAAAATGTTGGTTCGTTATACAATCATAGATATGCCCCATGGAAATCAAGGTTCCTGAATGCTCTTGAAATCAGTTTCAAAGAGGTCAGCTTGGAACATTTTCTCTATTGTATTTTCTAGTATGTTTCAGACCCTAGGATTTTTCCGATATATAGAAGAGATATCGATGTACATGTGGTAAAAATATCATATTATGGTTCACTATATGTTCAACGATATGATCTATGGAAGTTAGGGTTCCTAAATACTCCTGAAATTAGTTTCAAACAAGACAGCTTAGACATTTTTCTATAACTTATTTTATGGGATGTTTCAGACCATAATATTTTTCAAAGATAGAGGAGTGATCTTGGTGTACATATGGTAAAAATAACATATTATGGATTGTTATACTTTCGAAGATATTCCCTGTGGAAGTTAGGGTTCTTGAATGCTCCTGAAATCAGTTTCAAACAGGTCAGCTTGGCACTTTTTCTATAACTTATTTTCTAGGATGTTTCAAACCCTGATATTTTGCATATCCCGAGGCTCAATCATTTTATACATGTGGTAAAAATATCATATTATATTTCAATATACTTTCAGATATATATCATATGGACATTAGGATTCCTGAATGCTCTTGAAATCAGTTTCAAACAGGTCATCTTTGATCTTTTTCTATCACTTATTTTCTAAAATGTTTCATACCCCGATATTTTTCAAAGACAGAAGAGATATCTTGGTGTACATGTGGTAAAAATATTATATTATGGTCCTCTATACTTTAATAGATATTCTCTGTGGAAGTTAGGGATCCTAAATTATGTTGGTGTAGAAGTGATCAAACCAGGGTCCATTTCCAACAAAAGGTACCAAAGTAGTCTAGAGAAATGGCATTTTCATATTCCCTGGAGGGAAGAAGTTTCACCTGAAGCACAATCGAGACAAGAAAGAGAAGGAAGGGTAAGGAAAATAATTAGAAAAATCCTTGAGGTATCAATATTCAAGTTAGTCTTGTGCAAGATAGATTAAGAATGTAGAAAATTTGAACATTTCTTAACTGAGAATGAAGAAAATAGAGTTGTGATGATATTCATAAGCATGCTATAACCAATTAAGTTTATCAGACATAAATATAATACAGAGTAACATTCAATACATTCTGAAGATTAAATACATAGAATATATTCAGAATTTGGGTCCCCAATTGTATTAACATATCAGGTTCTTCTCATAGTGTGAGTCACATATACAGGTAATCAGAGGATGCTTCCCAACAAGTATGAGATAAGTTTATCTCAGTCCCTTTCTCTTTCCAAATCTACGATAATACAAAATTCTATTACATTGACAGACTGGTTCTTACCCAACTATAAAGACTCAGCTAAGCTAACAACAGGAAGATAGAAACAATGACTCTAGCCACCCTGAAAATCCCAGCCCAACCTTAATAACATATATCCTAACAACACTATCATTTTACAATAATATCAGAAAATATATATAATCCAATCTTGATTTTGTTGGTTGAGAACCTCAGAGTTCTCTCTTCCTCTTGATTTTGTTGCAACTTCTTTCTTCAAAACTGATGTTGCATTGTCCTTCCAACCTTTTTTTCTTTCTTCCTTTAGTCTATTGTCCAGCTCTGCAACAGCTTGTGAAACTTATGTTCACCAAAATGAAGATGTTTCATAACTTGCGCAACTTATATTTATCAAAACAAAGGGCCCAACATGCTCTGACCACAATCCTTGACTCATCCTGAGTCAAGTCTTCTACTCTTTTGTGGTCTTTGGGTTGGTTTATTGTTCTTCCTTACCTTCTGGTTCTAGTTTGCTTCCATTTCCAACTTGGACTGTTTGTTCTTTATATTCTTCAAATGAAGGGCCCAACTCAAGTACTAGTTCTAGGGATCTTTTCCTAACATCTTGGAAGTTTTCCACTTTGTCCTACCACGTTCTGGCAAGTAGTGAAGCTTCAGCAACAAACTATTGGGTGGCGTCTGTAATGTATTATTTTGGCTTAGACACAACTAGAGAGTTCCATTATGAATCAGCTATGGCATCCACTTGATGCATATATAGGTAGGTTGTCTGGACTATAGATCAAAACTCTCATATTTCTTTCTTAGCCACAGTTTGAGATTCAACTAATGCACATAGATCATTGTCCTCTTGTTGGATCTTGTCAAATTTCTCTTTTTTTTCCAGTGGATCCATGGTATTGGCTACTTCTTCGTTGAGAAATTGGATCTACAAGCACAGATCTTCCAATGTTTGGTTGAACCTTGAAATGATTCCCATACAATCACTAACCTCTTTGAAAATGGTTGTGCATTCTGCAGTTCTTTTATGCAAGGTTACTCTTGCATTATTTCCTTCCAAGACCACTTTTTCCAGTTTCACTCTTAGCTTCTTGGGTTGAAGCTCGACTTCTCGCTTACTATCCCGCAACTGTACTTAGAGATATTCTGCTTGTTCTTCTAGCTCGGACCAGGATACCTGAATCAATTCGATCTACTCGAAAAGCTCACTTGTTGCAATGGATTCTGGTAGATGAGGCACTTTATTTTTTATCATTGTCTAGGCCTCTGTGAGTTTTTCCTTTACCTTTTCTACCTTCTTCTCTACCTGAATATTTGAATATTCCTCATGCGTTTGTTGTTCTTTCACAAGGATTCATTCTTGTTTCCAGAACTTGGATTCTCCTTCGACCTTCTAGATCCTCTGCTCCAATTGCTCAGTCGAGGCTCTGATTATTCCCACCAGCTGCTCTCTCAAAAACTGAGCGAGATCACCAGATGAAGGAGAGACATGTAGGGGTAATCGGACTTTTAGTGGAAGTCCACTAACCATCGAATGTTTGAAGGGTGTCTCCACCTCTTTTTCCTCTGGGGATGGACCTTGCAGTTCATTTGCAAGTCTAGTCTTCAGAGTCATTGGAAGTAGAGGGAAAACCTATGTCTTTTCTAGGAAAATTTGCAACAATTCTGTACATTGTTGTGTCTTCTGGAGTACTCGCTCCAGCTGTTCTTTTAGGGATGTTGCGCTCTACCCTGATATTTTTTGGGGTTCTTTCTAAACTAGATGTTCTCTTTCCTCTATTTTTAACGAAACTTTTGGAGTCTCACTCTTGATGATGGGAATCTCAACATTGACTTTTGAGAGAGGACTCTGAGTGCCTGAAACTTGCGATATTGGAACAAGTGGTGGGATTTATTGTTTTCTACTCTCCATCGAAGGAAGAGTGATTGAAATGGATACCAACAGAGAGACTCATTGGATCAAGGCTTCGGTGGTCAGGGTCATGGGTTATTTTACATTGTCAGAAGGGTTGGGATTATCTAGCTGCATTATCTCAGGGGATGTGGGTCGGGATGGAATAGTGGTATCATGTGGTGGCGATGGGGATTGTTTAGTAATGATAGTTGTGTAGGTAGTGGCATCTAGCTCAAGATCATATTTGATTTTAATCACAGTCTGGGCAACACGGGTGGTGGCTCTAGTACGAGGTACAGTCATGGATAATGGTTGTGGGTTCAATATTTTGATAGGGGAAATACATGTTCGAGGTTTCTTGGTTGAAACATCCCCTATGAACACGACATCTAGGATTTCATTGAAATCCTTCCTTGATAGCACAACCTATTCTGAGAGATGTGAAAATATAGGAAGTGTCCCCTTCTTCCACTCCAGGGGTACCTTGTCCTCTTCTTCTTTTGATTATGATGGAATTTGGACCTTCTAATTCTTTTATGTTGGGTCAAACCTCGGCCCCACTCCTTCTTCCTACCCCTTTTTCTTCAGGAGCTATGGTGGGAAGAGATAATGCATACCGAACTTGCATGGGTTGTGCTTAACACTGCCCCATGACATGACTTCTTTTTCAAAGGCTTCTTCATCCAGATAGAATAGTAACGACCTTGTGTGGAAGTCCTCAAACTTCGCATGCCTTGGAAAAATGAAAGTGTAGTGGTGATTTAGCCCAAATGTGATGTTTTGGGTGTTGATATTGAACAGTTCATGTGGTATGCGTAACTGATGAGTTGGGTTGATGAGGTGGTTGTACCACTTTAAGAACGTTGCATTGTTGAAATCCATATTCTCTGAGTTCGACCTTGAGTGCCAGGACTCGAACATCTTGGCTAGGAGACCCTTATCTGTAGGTGACAACTGTCTTCCTGGAGGTGATTTCCATTTCCACATTGCGAACACTACCAACATATAGTCGTATGTAAAATTTCCTCCCTTCTCCTGAGCTTCCTCACACGCAACTAGTAGTTCATCTAGTAGGTAGTTGCACCAGTCGAACACAAATCCATTTACATAGAAGTCTATGATTGAAAGAGAATCTAGGTGTTGGCATGTTTTTATACAGAGGCAGAGTATGTGTGTTTTTCATTGATGGCAAAGATCAGCACGATTAGTAGTGTAGCGATATTGGCAAGATCAACAATGTAAGCTCAGAAGGAGGAAAATAGTCAAAGCACAACAAAGGTTTCATTTCAGAGTTTTGCAAATAGAAAAATCCAAAGGAAAGAGGTTCAAACTCATGATATGTGGAATCGTGATAACAATCCTGACCATTGGAGTCATAGGACACGTGGCAAGCGATTGGAATTTTCACTGACTTGCACATTGGAGGAGTCAACGGAGTATGGTGTGGGAACTCGCGATATGTGAGATCAAAAGAAGATCTGGACTGTCAAATCATTGAGATTGTGAATCGTTGATCAGGCATGACCAAGTCTCGTGAAGTTGCAAAATCACGATAAGATCTTGACCGTTGATTCAAGAAGGACATGTTGTGGAATAGCGATAATATCTGGACCGTTGATTCCATAGGACACATGGAAAAAGATCATCATTTCAACTGATTGGAAAGTCAAAGGAGCGAAGTGCTTGTTTGATTGGCGAGTGGTCATATCTCATGGTCACATTTTTGAGAGCTGGAGAGCAGAGTTAGAGAAGCCAAGATCTATTTCAGAGTTCGTAACATGGAGAGTTGAGAGGACTCATTACAGAATACCCGAGATGCAAAAGTGTGAAATGTGTTTTTGAATAAGGCTGTGGTCACAGCCAGTGGTTACATCTGTGGAATATGGAGGAAGAAGCTAGCAGTGTTAAGATCCATCTCAGAGTCTCGACAATCGCCACTTGGAGTATCGAGAACCTTCATCACAGGAATCGCGATATGCGAGATCACGATGAGATCTGGACCATCAGATCATTGGAGATATCGACCGTTGATCAGGCTTGATGAATTTTATAAGTTCAAGAAATACAAAGTGCCTTTTGGCATAGCCTATGGTCACCATCGATGGTCACATGAGGGGACGAAACTAGTGGAGCTAAGATTCATCTCGGAGTCTCGATGATCGTGACTTGGAGATTCGAGATCCTTCATCACAAGAATGCTGAGATGCGAATTCACGAAATTCAAATTATGTTTAGCGCTTGGTCACAACTAGTGGGCATATGAGATAAACGTGAAATCCTGCGGATTTAATCCAATGGTGTTGGTTAATTGGAAACTTGATCGAATGGTTACTGTTTCACCTTGCAGGTAATCGATCAGTTACGATTCAGTTAGCAGAACTGAATCATGATTCTTGGACGGTTGGCGATTCAGTAGCTGATGTGTTTTCTTAGAGATTCAAGGTGTAACTGAATAGGAGGTATAGGATAAAAAGGAAACCCAATGATTGTGGAATGTTGGCTGTTCTGAATGAAAAATGAGTAGAAAGGAAAAACTACAACATGCGCAGTGTGAAGAAAGCTCAGAGATAAGGAACAGAAGCTGAACAGAAGAGAAAAGGTGAAGAGAGCAGAATGTGCACATATCAAAGAGCATGAGAAGGACAAAGAAAGAACAGATAGACAGAGACAGCAAGTCAAGCCAAATATGAATAGAGCAGAAGAATAGTGTAGCAAAGAAGAATTACAGAACAGTGAAGAAGTAGTAAGAATTGATTTATCTGTGTTGTTGTTTATTCAATCATTTATTTGTAATAAGGGTGGTAGGGAGGTGCTAGGGAGGAATGTTGTCCTCAGAGGTTCAATTGGGTGCTTGAACATGGGGAGTTGTAGCTTCCATCTAGTTGCAGCCAGAAAAACCAGGGTGGCAGGGTGGTGCAAGGGAGAACARTTGTTCTCTGTTATACAGGTTGGTGCYTGTGTGACTGGAAGTTGGTGCTTCCATCCAGTTGGTGTTGGAACACTTAGGGAGTTGTTTCTTCCTTCTAGTGGGTGCTAGAGAAACTAGAGAGTTGGTGCTCTCAAACAAGTTGGAGGTTGTAAAATAGAGGTAGTAGCCTCACATTGAGTTGGTGCTCAATTATAGATGATGTACAGAACTTAAAATACTGCCTATCATTTCGAAGAAGAAGAGGTTTTCTCCCTTTATGGGTTTCCTCGTGAAAATCTGTCTCTGTGTATATTTTATGTGTGAGTGATGCTCATTATTTATGTTGTCCATATGTAGTATAATATTGATGGTCACTTGGAGAAATATTAAAAAAATGAACAAAGATTGTTTAAGCATAGTAACAACTGATTCACCCCCCCCCCCCTCTCAGTTGTCTTAGTAATTTCAACAATTGGTATCGGAGTGGGTTCCTTTTATTTAAAGGTAGATTTGTAAGCTTAAACATGACAATTCATGAAGGGACTTCAGCCAGTAAGCTTCCTCTGTTTAATGGAACAAATTTTTCCTTTTGGAAGGTTAGAATGAGAACATACATAATGGCCTTAGGTGCTTATGTTTGGGATGTAGTAGAGACTGGATACATAAAGCCTATTGTGCTAACTTCCAAGGATGATAAGTTAGAATTTAGCTTTAATGATAAGGGAATGAATGCTATCTTGAAAGGACTTGCAGAAGCCGATTTTGTAAAGGTGATGCATCTTCAAACTACCAAAGAAATGTGGGATAAACTTATTAGCAGCTATGAAGGAAATGAGAAAGTAAAAGATGTCAAACTTCAAATATTTAGGTTGAAGTTTGAACAGCTAAAGGTGAATGAAGATGAAACAGTTAGCAAGTATTTTTTAAGAGTTGAAGAACTTGTGAATTCCATGAAGGGTCTTGGTGAGAAGTTTGAAGAATCAATTTTAGTTCAGAAKATTTTAAGATCTTTGCTTGATAAATTTAATCCAAAAGTCTCTGCAATAGAAGAACTAAATGATCTTAAAACTCTATCCATTGATCAACTCCTAGGAACTTTAACTACATATGAAATGAGAATCAAAAAAGATAAATCCATTACTAGAGAAGCATCTTTTAAAGCAGACAAGAATATTGATTCAGATTTAGATGATATTGAGGCAAATTTTGTGAGAAGGTTAAAGAAAGGATCAGGAAAATATCAAGGCAAGCTTCCCTTCAAATGTTTTAAATGTGGTAATATAGGTCATTTTGCATCTAAGTGTCCCCATCAAAAAAAGGACTAGAACTCTGATGATGAAAAGAAGTACAAATTCAAGAAATATAGTAAAAAAAAAAGTTTGTTCACAAATAATGACAATTCCTCAGAAGACATAGATAGTGATTCATCATGTGAAGACAAAGTGAATGATTTTATGCTTATGGCTATGGGAGATCTTGATGATGAAAACATGGGAGGTGAAATGGATGATGAAGAAGTTGTGGTGGATATGGAAGGTGAATTAATCAGTGCTTTGGAAGAAATTGACAGACTTAGATGTAAGAAGAGAAAACAAAAACAGTTGTTG
>JZKD02S2140327.1:633733-647043 GCA_000966675.3 Picea glauca
ACAATAATGAGTCATATTTACATCAAACACTATTGGGTCCATTACCCAAACCTTTGTGCTATGGGTCTTTCTTCAAGGGTTGACATCAATGACAACCAACCTTAATCAACAGTTCCCAAGGCAAGTGTGCATTATCATGGTGTTGTTCCCAAGGCAAGTGCGCATTATCATGGTGATGATCCCAATGTTTCATGGTGACACAAACAATGCAGCATCTAGGCTCAACTCAACTAGTCAAACTGAAGTGTTGACTAAAGAGAATATTCTCCAGGTGGAATATTCTCCCCTAAAATATAGGAGACTGGATAATGACTAATTATGACTAATAAACAAGGAAAAACCTTAGGAAAAATAAATCCTAGGTTTGTGTAAAGTAACTCCAACGCATGGTCGACCCGAGGGCTTACTGTTTTAACAGTTGAGAATTATGGTGGGGATATCGATGGCATCTACACGTATCCCACCTTTATGTCTTAACGAAAAGTTATGACGGGCTACTGTAGCTATCATGAAGGGTATGAATGGATAGGATGCATGTGGCACATGGGTTGTGATATAGTTTGGATTCTCCCCTCCTACGACCACAATGGGGTCCCTGTATTCATTTAATGTAATGGTGGCTCTTCTGATCCTGTGTTGTTGAGTAAGAAGTTCTGCGGAAAATCACCACTTATACTGAAAAAAAAAAATAATCATGGCGTGACAATGAACACTCCAACGTTATTAACTATATTAAATGAATTACAGGAAATTAAAATCTAACTAATGTACATGCTCCCTTGGATTGGAGCAACAATCCTTTAGCTCAATCATGAGAAATATAGGGTTTCAAGTGGGTGCCATTCACCCATCCTGGTTGAAGGATACCATTCAGTTGTGCTAGCTTAACTGCACCAGAGTGTTGGATTTCTACAACTATGAATGGGCCCAACCAATGCATGCACAACTTGCCTAGCTATTTTTATATCGGTTGTCATAGAGTAGTACCTTATCCCCTTGCATGCATATTTTGGGATTAATATGTTTTTCATGCCAAGATTTTTGTCTAGCTTTCTCAACTATCCGATGAAAATATGATAAAAATGTTTCTTCCTCAAGTTCTTGCAAGTCTCCAATTCTCTGCACAACTGACTCATCATCGATCATGTGTTATATAAATACTATGGGTAATAAATTATGTAGGCACAACAACTTCTTTCCCATAAACCAATTGAAATTGAGTATACTTGTGTAGCTTATTTGCGGTAGTCCTGTAATCTCACAAGACTGTTGGAACTCTATCATCCCAGTCTTCCCTATTTGTTCAACATACTTTTGTCAATCCTCATTCCATAATTTTATTGAATTCCTCCACTGTATCATTAGCTTGTGCGTGGTATGGAATACTCGTATGGTGTTGTATAAGATGTTTTGTTTTCAACATTATGATTGTGTTTCTTATAAAGTGACTACCTTGATCACTGGTCAGGATTCTAGGAAATCCAAACCGAGTGATGACGTTCTTAAAGATAAATCTAGGAGTTGTATCTGTCAAACAGTATTAGTCTGCCTCTACTTCAACCCATCTTGTGAGGTAATATGTTGCGATAATGATGTATATGGCCTTTGAATTCTTACTTGGTAGGTTTATTGGTCCAATAAAATCAACCACCCACTTCTCAAAATCCTGAAGTGCTCTAACTGGCTGAAGGGGTAGTTCATCTCTACGTGAATGCTTTCCTACTCTTCGACAGATGTCTCAAGATATATCATATTCCTTAGCATATTTAAATAACATAGCCCACCATAATCCATCTTGAAGTAACTTTTGTGTAGTAGCTTTACCTCCAACATGTCCTCCCGCAACCCCACTGTGGCATTCCCATAGGATGTCTTGAATTTCATGGTTCAAGACACATCTTTTGTGGATGTTGTCTAGCCCCAATTTGTAAAGTTTTCCTGCAATTAGTTGATAGTCTATTGCACGAACCACCATATGTCGCTTTTGGGTTACGGAGTAAGTTTATGGGTAGGTCCCTGTACTGAGGAAGATATCAATGTCTTCAATATACTCTAGGATGGCCTCAATTCAGAATAGGTCCGCATATGGGAGATGATCATCCACCGCTCCACCACTTTCTCTTGATTCCAACCTGAACATCTAGTATGGACCTACATTGCATATTCTTGGTTTGACAATTACTTCAAATGAAAACTCCTAAAAGATCAATAGCCACTTGCAAATCCTTCCTTCAAGTACTGGTTTATTAACTAGGTACTTCAACGTAGAATGGTCAACAAAGAACTTAAAATGAGAGCCTAAAAAGTAGTGTCTAAACTTTTGTAATGCATAAATCATAGCTAGACCTTCTCTTTTGGTAGTTGTGTAGTTGCATTTGGATTGCGAAATTTTTATGTTGGCAAAGTAGATAGGGTGGTCCATATTTCCTTCCTCTAGTTATGCTAAAATGGCTTCGAGGGAAATACCTGATGCATCCACATGTACATGGAATTAGATTTCCCAATTGAGAAATATCAAGATAGGTGTAGTACTTAGTTTTTCTTTGAGAATGTCGAATTCTCTGTCACACTCTAGTGTCCATTGAAATAGTTTGGAATTATTTAGCAATTTCTCTATAGGTACGGTGATAGTTGCATATCTTCTGATGAACCTACGCTAATATCTTGTATGTTCTACTATAGAGCGCAATAGTTTAGCACTTGTAGGTGGTGGCATGTTCATAATGACCGCAACTTTAGCTGGGTCTACGAGGACTCCTTCTCTGCATACAATATGGCCTGAAATATTTCCATGTGGTACACAGAAAATGCACTTCCTTAGATTCATATATATCTGCAATTCGAGACATCGATCAAACATTAACCAGAGTATCCCTACATGGTCTTTTAATAGGATGTATATCGTCCAATCATCCATGTAGACTTCTACAAACTTGTGGATGAAGTCTCGAAATGATGCTATCACAATCTGAGAGAAACCTGTAGGGGAATTCCTTAAGTCAAAGGGCATTATGTTGTATGCAAATAAGACCCATTTAATAATGAATGTGGTCTTCTTCTTGTCTTCCGCTATGATTTTGACTTGGTGATATCTTGAAAATCCATTTGTAAACGAATAAGATTATTTTCCCACAACCTGATCTAACACTTCGTCACTGAAAGGAGTTGGAAACAGATCATGCACACATTCAAAATTCAGAGTTTTATATTCCACAAATATACAAATGTCTTCGATATCTTTCTTACTCTACATAACTATGGGAATAATCCACTTTCTTCTTTGATTGGGAAAATAAGTCCTTCCGCAAGCATTTTTTCCACTTCCTTCTTGACCTTCTCTTTTATTCTAGGATTAATTCGGTATGATCCATGCTTCACAGGTCTTGATTCGGGCTTCAACTCGATTTTCATTTCTCCCATGGATCCTTTTATACCTTTCAGTTATGAGAACATTTTCATAAACAAGTCCTTATACTCCTGCAACATGTTGTGTACTTCATTCATAGTTTTCTCATCCTTGTAAACTCTTATTGAAGCTATCTTAGGATGCTATGTACTCCCTATATTAACTTTCTGCAACTTTAGTGGATGGTTATAGGAGCTACAAGTGTGATTAGGTTTAGTATATTGAATCTCTCTACTGTCTTTCGTTTATTTAATGGTTAAGTTTCTAAGATCTTCTAAGTCATTAGGTTTTTCCCGATATTTCTCAACTTTACAACAAGATACAACTATCTTATCAGTTTCAAGACTCAAACTAGAATGAATAAAATGAACATGGTGAACACATACTACTGGACTTGATCTCTCTTTGCAAATGTCCATTAAAATCATTTCCCTGATTCTTTGAAGGACCGTGTTGAGCTCATGATACTTGTTTGTAAAGGATAAGTCCTTGCAAAATTGGTCTTGTAAGGTCTTCCAACATTTTGTTTTTCTTCTGGTCTCCTCATGTACCAGGATTTTGGGATTGGACCCAGTGAATGGAGAAATACCTGAACGCATAGGTGAGAGGGTACTTCCGTAGCTCTCTGTTGCTTTAAGAAATGCTCAATATGCACTTTAGGGTCAGATCGTCCATCGAACAACTGTGCATATTGAAAATATATATTCATCTCTTCTTTCATCTGATCCCAACTTTGGAATCAACATTTGATGGCTTGTTTTTCATCCTCCCACTCCATAATCAAGGATTTATGGGTGGCCCACCATCTAGCGGGGGTACCTTGCAAGGCTAAGTCAAGAACAAAGATCCTTTGATCTATAACTATTTTCTCTTCCATGCTAGCAAGAAAATTGTGTACCTTTGAGGTAACATGATATGTCGGGTGTTCTCTGACCTCAGTTCCAATCCATATCGTTTCTTTGAAAGTTGTTCATCATCTTGAGAATCATTCATAGGAACCTTGTTGCCAACTATCAAATGATAATTTTGAATCCTCATCAAAACACTGTATGCTTCTCCAATTTATCGATCCATCTGTAGTGGTATTTATGTAATTTGGTCTCATTCCTGCTTTTATGGAGTATAGTTGGTCAATAGCATCTGAGTCCATGTTGTGGTCCACTGGTTCAGTGTATCTAGGCCCTAAACATGGATTTAAGGGATGAACTACTTTTATCCCATCTGCTTCAAATGCCATGGTGTCCCTCTTTATATCTATGATAACATAGTTTCTGTATGCCCAATCAATTCTGAGTAGAGCCAGGTAGGGATCCTTATCTCCCATGATTTCAATTACCTCAAAATCGGTTGTGGTCTTAACTCCCGCAACATCTATATCCACATTTTCCAGCCTTCCTACTGGGAAAATGCAATATTGGTTTTCCATTCTCAACTGGATGGAGGACTATACTAACTGAGGTTTTCCCAAAGCTTCCCATGTCTTTTTGGGTAGGATGTTGACATCGAATCCCGCATCTATCATGACATCTTTTATTTCAAAATCATATAGTTGGGCTTCTAACCTAAATTATTTTCCTTTTCACACCTTTCTTATGTGTATTCTCTAGGTGTTCTTCTCAGGGAGGTTGGTCCTTAATATGAATTTTGGGGTTCCCTCATTTACCAGTATTAGGTACAGGTTGTTGTTCAACTTCTTTGTAATATGGTCATACCCTAGGATATCAAATAACAATTGAAACTAGAGATTGATTACACTTTGAGACTGCTCGGGGTGTCTCCTTGGAATTGTTGAGTTTATGGGTGTCGGTGGTGAAGTAGAGGATTGTGGAAGGTTAGGTTGATAGGAAAATTTAGGGGGATTCTCCATTATTTTTGGAGTGGGGATTCTCTTAAATATTTCTATTGCATTTTTTAAAAACAACTTTTGTTTCACAGGGTCATACTTGTCATCCTTGGGAAAAACTTTCTGAATCTTGGGCTGATTGTTTGCATCTTCCCAGTTTTAGATCCTCCAAAAGTAATGATGGTAATATTAGGTAGTTTCCTCTCGATTCCCCTTTTCATTTATGAGATTATTATATTTTCTCCTCATTGACGAACCTGATCTCCCCTTTTCACGATCAATTCTGGGAAGTCTTCAGTTGCATGTTCATTATTTTTGCAGTGAGAGCACCATTGTCATCTTGGGTGAGGGAAATATCTGGACAAGTGACCTTGTTCATTTCACTTGTAACATCAACTCAACCCTCTTCCTTCATTTCTCGCTCCTCTAGATCCACCTCCAACCCCACCTCCTTGTCCTCTTCCAAGTCCTTAGGGTGTTTCATTTATTCTGAATGTTGTCCGGTCTAATCTATCAGCTAGTGCGTTCAACACTTTACATTGACTTGTAGCATGTTTCATAGATGTGTATAACTCACAATGTATTGTATTGGGTGCATTCATGTACTTATGCATAATAGGAAACTACCTCGGCGCATACCCATGTGCCCGAAAAATATCACAATACTCAGTTGTCTTAGATGTTTGAGCACCTGGGAAGGTATGGTATAACTCTGATGTATGGAATGGTGGAGTCATAAAGACTTTTGAAACTCCTCTCATTGGTCCTGGGGAAGGTCCCACCAAATTTTGAGGAGGTTTCATTCCCCTCATGCATGGACATTCATTTTCCATATGCCATTTTGTGTAGCATCTTGTGCACCAAACCTGAGGTCGCCCTGGTATTGGTATGGTTAATTCTTGAATCTTCTCTGTTAGCACTGATATTTGTCCCTGGAGTTGTGACAAATTTGAATCTACTAGAGGATTGGTCATCCTCACAATCCTTGGATAACATTCCATGGCTTCGATCTTCATCGACTATTCCAAGGCATATGTTAATGTGGCTATCCATTGTTGTGTTAAATTAATTATAGTCAGAGGGAGTAGTCTTTGGATGTAACACTCCCTCTAGTGATATTCATGAATTGGATGCGCTAACCTCCCAATAGAATCTTTAAATTTTTTACTCTATTCCCGTGAAGATTCTCCTTCCCTTTGTTCAATCTCCCGCAAATCAGAGAAAACTTGTTGCTCTGGATGAGGTAGTTTGAATTCCGTGATGAACTTCAAACTAAATTGACCAAGGGTGAATGCTTGTCCTTGCACTCCTAGTTCAATATCCTTCATGTACCATTTTAGAGCATGACCCCTCAAGGTAGTCTGAAACTCTACTAACTTGTTTGCATCGAGAGTCCCTCTATATCTCAAAATGGCTTCACATAAGAACCAATGTTGCTCTACATCCTCGTCCCCTTTACCCCAGAATTCTAGGTATCAGGAGATCGATCCTCCCATATTTCCAACCATTGTGGATCTCATTTTTCCTATTAGAATGAAACCTACTGGTCCTAGTTGCGAAATTCCTGGGGATCCCAATATCCTCCCAGCGTTTACACTTACAGACTGGATCTGACTAACTGGATGTGATGGAATAAAAATAACATAAGTAGGTGGTGTAGACATTACTACGGTTATAGAGGACACATGGGATATGGGTGTTCAGGGCTGGTTCCACTGACTTCTAGGTGGGTTATTTGTTCTAGGTGGTTTCATTTTCTTCTTCTGGACCAACCTTCTTTGTCGGATTCCTGATGTTTCCTAATATTGGGGCTGAATATTTTTGGTCTCCTGCAAGTTCCAAACCTACTTCATCTTCCTTTTCTACTACACACTCTTATTCTCATTCACCCACCTGGGGACTCCTTCCTTTATGCGCTTCTCTTTGTTGTAATCTTAGACTGACTAGTCTTTCTTGTATTCTTACCTTCCTCAACTCTTCCTTCTTTCTTTCATCTATTCCTTTTGATCTTATTTCTTTCCTCAACACCTCAGACTTCTTCACTACTTTCTTTACCTTTCTACACCACCACTTATCAACTATGGAGACTCTCCTTAATGCTTGCTCGTTTCTTGTGCTATTTTCTTGATCTTCCCATATTTTTCAAAGAACCCTTTCCTGCTTCTCATGTCATGATCCTACCCCACAATCACCCTACCCCAAGCATAGGTGTTTAGGCTTCCATATCAATTGAGGGATTAGTTATCATCCCCTCCTCCATCAAGAATAATTTGATCCACAGGGTAATTTCCCTCAATAGTCCCCCCCCCATGCACCTTTCTTGAAAATGTCTTCTTCCTGTGAAAAATATTGGTAACTCTCAGCTAAGAATTCAATGATATATCCCTCTAGATTCATATTAACCCAGAAATCGATCACTCACATGATATGGTGATCCAGCTGATGAAGTGTTGCAATCTTGTTTGAATCCCAAGTACAAGTCTTCTTGATGTGCTCTTGGAATTATGGAGCTTATTGTAGCCAATCTATTCAATGGACTAATTCTTCCAATAATTTTACCCAGAATATATCATATTGGTCACTTGATCTTTCTGAATAAAAGATGGAATCTCTTGTATCCTTCTCAGTTTTACCTCGCAACTCTACTTCCTTCCATATAAAGGTGTCACAATTTCATTCCCACCATTCTTGAATCTCAGATATATAGATCCGTGGAAGCATTCTCCTCACAAGTTCCCTTTTAACAAGGGTCCCAACAATAGAACCATTTTTTTGGCGTAGAAGTGATCAGACCAGGTTCCTCTTACAGTTTCCAACAAAAGGTACCAAAGTAGTCTAGAGCATTGGAATTTTCATATTCCCTGGAGGGAATAAGTCTCACCCGAAGCACAACCGAGACGAGAAAGAGAGGGAATGGTAAGGAGTATACTTATACAAATCTTTGAGGTATCACGATTTGGGTTAGTCTTGTGCAAGATAGATTGATCCTGTATCATATTTGAACATTTCCTAATTGAGAATGAAGAAAATAGAGTTGTGATGATATTCATAAGAATGTTATAACCAATTAATTTTATCATACATAAAGATAATAAAGAGTAACATTCAATGCATTCTGAAGATTAAATACACAGGATATATTCAGAATTTGGGTCCGCAATTGTATTAACATATCAGGTTCTTCTCACAACATGAGTCACATATACAAGTAATCAGAGGATGCTTCCAAAAAAGTATGAGACATGGTTATCTCAATCCCTTGCTATTTCCAACTCTACTATAATACAAAAGTCTATTACATTGACATTTTGGTTCTTACCAAGATCTCAAGGATCAACTATGCTAACAACAGGAAGATAGAAACAATGACTCTAGCCACCCTCACAATCCCAGCCCAACCTTAATAACATATATCCTAACAAAAATATCCTTTTACAATCATATCAGTCTCATATATATAATCTGATATTGAGTTTGTTGGTTGAGAACCCGAGAGTTCTCTTTTCTTCTTGATCTTGTTGCAACTTCTTTCTTCGGGGCTGGTTCCACTGATTTCTGGGTGGGTTTCTTTGATCTGGGGGGTTTCATTTTCTTATTCTAGAGAAACCTTCTCTACCTAATTCCTGATGTTTCATGATATCGGGGATGAATATTCTTGGTCTCCTGTAAGGTCCAGACCTAGTTCGTCTTCCCTTTCTTCTACACACTCTTCTTCTTGTCCACCCACCTGAGGACTCATTCCTTTCTGCGCTTCTCTCTACTATAATCTTAGACTGGCCAGTCTTTCTTGTCTTCTTACCTTCCTCAAATATTCCTTCTTTATTTCATTTATTCCTTTTTATCCAATTTCTTTCTACAACACCTCAGAATACTTCACTCCTTTCTTTACCTTTCTTCGCCACCACTTCTAAACTATGGTTTATCTCCTTAAGGATCACCATTTCTTGTGCTCTTTTCTTGATCTTCCCCCATCTATCAAAGAACCCTTTCCTACCTCTTAGGTCATGATCCTACCCCAAAATCACCCTACCCCAAGCACAGGTGTTTAGGCTGCCATATCAGTCGAGGGAGTATTTATCATCCCCTCCTCCATCAATAATTCTTTGATCCACAGGGGAATTTTCCTCAACAGTCCCCCCCGTGCACCTTTCTTAAAATTTTCTTCTACCCATGAAAACTATTGGTGACTCTCAGTTGTGAATTCAATGGTATATCCCTCCAAAGTTGTATTAACCTAGAAATCGACCACTCACGTGATTTGGTGATCTAGTTGATGAAGTGTTGTGATATTCTTTATATCCCAAGTACATGTCTTCTTGATGCGTTCTTGGAATTCTGAAGCTTCTTGTAGCTGATCTATCCAATGGAATAGTTCTTCCAAAAATTTTACCCAGAATATCTCATACTGGTCACTTGATCTTTCTGCATAAAAGATAGAATCTCTTGTATCCTTCTCTCTTTTACCTCGCAAATTTGCTTCCTTCGATATAAAGGCATCACAATTTCATTCCCACCATTATCGAATCTCATATCTATATATCCATGGAATAATTCTCCTCACAGGTTCACATTTAACATGGGTCCTAACAATGGAACCATTTTGTTGGTGTAGAAGTGATCAGACCAAGGTCCTCTTACAGTTTCCAACAAAAGGTACCAAAGTAATCTAGAGAACTGGCATTTTCATCTTCCCTGGAGGGAAGAAGTGTCACCCAAAGTGCAACTGCGATGAGAAAGAGAGGGAAGGGTAAGGAGAATACTTAGACAAATCTCTAAGGTATCAATATTCAGGTTAGCCTTGCGCAAGATAGATTAATCCTATAGCATATTTGAACATTTCCTAACTGAGAATGAAGAAAATAGAGTTGCAATGATATTCATAAGCATGCTATAACCAATTAAGTGTATCAGACATAAATATAATACAAAGTAACATTCAATACATTCTGAATATTAAATACACGAGATATATTCATAATTTGGGTCCCCAATTGTATTAACATATCAAGTTCTTCTCACAGCGTGAGTCACATATACAAGTAATCATAGGATTATTCACAACAAGTATGAGACAAGGTTATCTCATTCCCTTTCTCTTTCCAACCCTACAATAATACAAAATTCTATTACATTGACAGTCTAGTTCTTACCAAGATGTCAAGACTTAGCTAAGCTAACTACAAGAAGATAACAACAATGATTCTATCCACCCTGGAAATCCCAAACCAAACTTAATAACATATATCCTAACAACAGTATTATTTTACAATCATATCAGTCTCATATATATAATTCGATCTTGATTTTGTTGGTTAAGAACACGAGAGTTCTCTCTTCTTCTTGATATTTTTGCAACTTCTTTCTTCAAAAATGATGTTGCATTGTCCTTCCAACCATTTTATGTTTCTTCCTTTAGTCCGTTATCTAGCTCTTCAACATCTTGCACAACTTCTGCTCACCAAAATGAAGTTGTTGCATAAATTGTGCAGCTTATATTTATCAAAACAAAGGGCCCAACAAATTCTCTTGAACTCAATTTCAAACAAGTGAGTGTGGAACTTTTTCTATAACTTATTTTCTAGGATGTTTCAAACCTTGAGATTTTTTAGAGATAGAGGAGACATAAAGAAGCACCTCAAGTAATAGTTTCATAAACATATTTGGAAAATTGGATACGTGTCATGTTGTACAAGTTCATTCTTGGGAAGAGGCCCAAAACAACAAGCTTTGGGAAAGTTTCCATTTGGAAATTCATATTTAGGTCAAACCTGGTAAATGCAGAAGTAGTGAGAAGAACTGGTGAAGGTAGAAGCAGTGACTAGAACTATTGAAGTAAAAACCATTGAGTAGACCTGTTAAATGTAGAATCAATGAGCAGACCCGTTGAAGGAAAAAATAGAAAGAAGACTCAGTGAAGGTTAGTGCAACTGAGAAATTGGTGTCTCTTGAGAAGTTGGTGCTTAGCAGTGAGGATTGGTGTTTATGAATATATATAAGATATTGGTGTCTCTTTCTAATTTGGTGCTTAGATATGGGGATTGGTTTCTCCATTATATTGGTGTCTAAAAATATTTGAAAGAGATTGATGTCTCTTGCTAAGTTGGCTCTTAGGGGTGGGGATTGGTGTCTCAAGTAGATTAGTGTCTACAAATATATGTAAGAGTAGGTTGGTGCCTACCATGATTTTTATAAATGGGTATTGGTGTATTTATTATCTTTCTTCCTAAAAATATTTGTAAAAGTATTTTGGTGTCTACAAATAATTAAAAATAAAAGTTTCATGGTTTTCTCCTGAAAGGGTTTCCATGTAAATATTGTGTTCCATGTTCTGCAGTTAATATGTGATTGTTTTCTTATGTTTTTTTTGTGGCCACAACTACCCCACTTTCATTTTTATCTCACAAGTAAGAGAAAAATTCCCCCTCTACTAAAATTTTAGATTCATCATATAATTCCTACTGACTATGCTCTATCTACTGAAATAAAAGGTGAAGATTGGATCTTAATAAATTGTTCTCTACAGGGACATTTATCATTGTACATAATCTCTGAGACTATATTTCTTTTAATATCCTATGTAATACTTATGGTTATAATGTTGCTCTGATCACTGTAGAATGGAATCAATGGTTTTTAAATAGGATCTATGTGTCTATCGATCTAGGATCACTCCTTGGATTCTTGTCTCATTGCACTTACCCTGGATGTTTTATTTAATTATAGTGATCTGTATTTTCATTGTGCATTGATTTTTATAGTTTGTTTCGTGGAATCATCTCGCATGCATATTATGTCTAGGATCTGCATAATCAGCCTTGAAGTATCATCATATTTCTTCAGTATAAAATCAACAGATTGAATTGAAAGAATAATGGTATATCATAAGAGTTTGGCACGTTATTTTCAATTAGTAAGGTAAAACATTTTTTTCCTCATGATGATGAAATGCAAATCAGCTAAGGTCAATATCAAGAGGTATTTATGATTATAATTCCTTTATTATGATGTAAACACTTCTCTTCAATTCTTTTTCACTTGATGACTAAACAACAAAGATAAGAAATATAAATTATCACATAATGAAAATGATCTTCGTCCTTATATAAAATAGATTATTCATGTTGTGGTTGTAGGAACAAGGTTTCTTTTCATATAGTCATTACCCACAAAGAACATCATTGCTATTTTGAATCCTCAATGAAACCACACCTTAGAGAAAGGATATATACAGTTGGTCATTGAGCATAGGAAGAACCTAAACAGAAAATCCATCAGTTAGGAGAAAATGAGGACAACTTGAATATAATCACAGGGATCCTCTAACCCCCTCCATATTGTCTTATCTTCATCCCTTATCAGATATTAATCCCTAGAGACCCTAGAATTTGGAGTTGAACTATTTCTACCTCTAAGTCGTCCTTTAACATGTCAGCATTAATTTCTTTAAATTCCATATCTATACCTAGGTCTAAGAAGTTCTATTGAAATCACGATCCATGGTGCAAAACTTCACTCCCTTTTCAATACATGAAGCCATAACCTATTATGGAACCATGTCTACCAATGGGACCCACCCATCAGCATATCCTTGTCAGCCTTGCTTGTATTGGGATTGTTATCCCCGATATCTAGGGATAACTAGGAGATCATGTCTCGAGGCCCACATGGTCCTAGACATGGAGTACCAAGAGAAGGAGGGACTTCGAGCATGGCCCTGGAGGGCCCATCTTTCTTCTTCTCAACTAGCTTTGTCCTGTCAGCAGTACCAGCTTCCATCACTACCGGCCTGGACCTGCATTAGAAAGGACTCTTGCTCCATGAGGTAATTGGTCCGAGGTATCATGGTATGTGTTATATTTGATCATTACAACCTTCTTATGTATGCATTAGGTTCCTTTCACTTCGGATGACTGCTTGGATATTACACTAATTCTCTTGACCATTGTTGGGGTGATTGATGGGGCAACTTAGCAAGCCGATATTCATGGGTTTTGGTTAGCCACCAAAGGGGGTTTGCAGAGCCATCGTCCGCTCCCACCATCTTATCACTTTTCCATCTTA
>JZKD02S2140327.1:664216-692009 GCA_000966675.3 Picea glauca
GATTTGTTGGAAGTTTTTGGTCGAGTTTATGGGCACTCATGGACACCAAACTTAAAAAGAGCATAGCTTTTCATCCACAAATAGATGGCCAGATAGAGGTGGTAAATCGAACAGTGGTGCATCTTCTTCATGCTTATTGCAGTAAGCATCCTAAACTTTGGGATGAACATTTACACTACATTCATCATGCTTACAATCGAGCTAAGCACTCTTCGACTCAAACGTTGCCATTTGAAGCATGTTTTGGCTATTTTCCCAAATCTACTTTAGATTTTATCTTTGGGAAGGATATTGCTATCGATGGTCAATATGACATTGATAGGGAAGAAAAGTTCATTGAACAAATTCAGTCTATACATCAAGTGGTGCAAGAGAAGTTGGAAAAGAGTCAAGCCAAGTACAGGACGAGACATGAAAAGCATCGTGTTGATCACAGTTTCCAAGTTGGAGATGAATTTTGGCTTTACATCAGTAAGGAGAGGCTTAAAGGAGAAGGTAAAAAATTGAAACCAATTCGATATGGTCCTTTCAAAATTATCGACAAGATTGGTAACAATGCCTTTCGTTTAGATTTGCCTCCTTATATGCAAATGTATGCAGTTGTTAATGTTGAGAATTTGAAATTATATGAGCCTCCATTGATTGATGATCATGGAGAGCATGTTCATATTCCTTCTATAGATTATTTTTCCCCAGAATATCTTACAGAACTGCATGACGACACCATCCTTGATAGGAGAATGCGAACTTCAAAATGAGGAAATGTGGAGTATCTTCAAGTTGGTCTTAAAGGAACAAATCCAAGCAAATCCAAGTGGATTGAGGTTGGAAGGGTGAGCTAACATACCCTCATCTTCAAATAGACTGAAAGTAGTCTTTTGGAGGTCCAAAAGCTTCCCAATGGGGAGGTGTGATCAGGGGATCAAATTTTGCTCAAAAATTCGAAGTGCTTGGAATGACTTCAAATCGAACAAGAGCATAGGCCTCATCGTTACAAACCCAACGCAAATTGTTTGGGTTCAAACAGACATCGGGAGCGAGAGATATTGCGATCTGTTCGAATCATCAAACAAGCAAAAAAAAGGGACGCTGACTGTGCAGTCCGTACAGGCTAACGTGGCAGAGACCGTACGCTGACATGGCAGTTTTGGATTGGTTGATAGTTGGACGAATCATGTTTCGACACGTGGTAGTTTTTGGTTTGTGGTTGAGTGCCACATGGCCCAGTCATGGGCTACCATGTGGCACCATTGTATTGGGTATTGGTTCAAAACTATATGGAGTTCGTGGGATTCAAACCCCGGACCTTCCCCAACGGTCAAAGCCTTTGCAAAGTCTGCCCTGCCAATGGGTCATGCATTGTTCCTTATTTGATATATGTGTTGTATTGTATTTGAATTCGTGTAATGTTGCATACGGTGGGGGATTGGGCCGAGGCTTAGCCCCGACCCACAGTCGTATTTCTTTATACATATGACTATACCATATCGTGCACGCGGGAGTTTTGTATTACAAACGAAGCTAGCCCTTAGTTTCACATGTGACCATATCATATGCAATGGTTGGCACGCGTTTTGGTTTTAATTTGTGGTTTGAACGGTTGAACGACCCGCCACTTGTTATGTTGTTATTTGCCTTGGAAACGGTTAGCCCTTTTGTATTTGTATCGGTCGTATGGAGGAACCATGTGCCCATGAGTTTGGTGGTTAGGGGCTGGTGCACCCATAACCGTCCTACAGTTCGCACCGTTGGCACGGTTGCGTTCGGTGTCGAGTTTTTATTCTTTAAATGGCATGTGTGCTAGGTTGAATGTACAAGGGTGCAATTTGTAGATGCAGAGACATCAAGCTTGAAGGGGGGACTTCCAGGAAGCCTAACTTCTTCATTTTTTGGCCAAACGAGGTGCCGAAAAATCCCAACTAGGGGTTTTTGGACACTCTGAAGCCATTGGAGCAGTCTGTTGGTCAATTTGAGCATTGTAAAGCACGTTTTTGAGCACTTTAAGAAAATAATACTAATGATCCATTGGAAGCTGGACCAAGAGATGTAGCCCAAGAGAGGGGTGAACTCCTTTATCATTTGTTGTGTTATGTGTTTATGTTCATTGATTATGCTACTNTTTATATGCATCTTAAATGAGTAAATCCTATTAATGATGTGTTGCAAAGTTGATCCATTTGCTTTTAACACATAAAATTTAACTTGCAAATATTTTCAAGATTACAAGTCTTCTTCATTTTTTAGATCATTGGTAATCACTTCATTTATGTAGTGTTGTATGTTGATGACATGCTTCTGGTAGGAAATAACATGGATGTTATCAAAGAGGTGAAATCAAAACTATCCTCCAAATTTGACATGAAATATCTCGGTGATGCTAACTTCATTCTAGGAATGGAGATTAAAAGAGATCGTGTAAACAAGAAACTCTAGTTGAATCAGAGAAAATATGTTGAGACGATATTGCATAGGTTTAATATGAATGGAAGTAAACCGGTCAAGGTTCCTATTCCTATAGGTGTAAAGTTATTTGTAGATCAATGTCCCAAGAAACAGGAAGAAGAAGAGGACATGTCCCATGTTCTGTATGCCAGTGCAGTTGGCATTTTGATGTATGAAATGGTTTGTACTAGACCAGACATTGCACAAGCAGTGGGAGTTTTGAGCAGGTATATATCAAAACCAAGGAAGGATCATTGGACAACAGTAAAGAGGGTCTTCAAGTATCTTCGTGGCACTACCAGTTATGTATTGTTCTACCAAGGAAGACCAGGATTGGACAGAGTGGTGGACATACATGGATTTGTTGATGCAGACAAGGCTGGAGATATGGATCACAAAATATCTACAAGTGGGTATGTGTTTAACCTATTTGGAGGAGAAATCAATTGGATGAGCACAATACAAGTTGTAGTGGAGCTCTCAACTATAGAAGCTAAATACATGGCAGCCACTCATGCAAGCAAGGAAGCAGTATCGTTACAAAGATTGTGTTCAGGTATCGGGTTGGTACAAAAAACAATGAGATTAGATTGTGACAGTAAGAGTGCAATCTTCCTGGAAAATAACCCAGATTATCATTCGAAGACAAAGAATATTGATGTTTAGTATCACTTTGTGAGAGACATGGTTGAAGAAAATAAGGTGTTGCTATAAAAGGTTGACACTTTGAAGAATATTATAGATTCATTGACAAAATCTATGAGCGCGGAGAAGTTCTCTTGGTGTAGAGTAAAAATGGGCATTATTTCCCTGGGTTGTTGACTATGTAAGCATGTGAACCCCCACACGCAAAGAAAAAACAAGCGGGATAATGTTGGGTATGTGTTATAATCTTTGCATGTGTGTGTCTGGGTGCGTCAGATTCGACAAATGCATATTGCGCCTGGGTTTTGGTAGTTACAGAATACCTAAAACATTGTATATAATGTATGGTGAATGATGAAATTAATAGAAAAAGAGTTGAAAGGTGCGGCACCAAGGAAGATTGGTTTTCTCCTGGTTAAGGGTTTCTAGTGTAAATCTCTGTGTACTATGTGTATGAGCCATTGATTAATTTTTGTTTTTCTCAAGAATCTATATGCATTGCTTTACTTCATAGGTTTAAAACTTACAACAAGTACCGGAACTAACAAATCAATGGTTAAGATTCACTCCAACAACAGATCGACAACAATAGAATATTCTCATCCAAAGGTCATCTCCCAAAGGGAGTGACATTAAACGAAGAATTCATTAACTCTTATTATAATTTAAAGGGTACGGGAACACTAAGCTAAGTGTTCTTGCTGAAAAGTATCAGAAGGACCTGAATATTTCATGATGTAAGAAGGGTAAAAAAATAAAGGGAGGAGAATGCTCCACGCTCATCTCCATCGAAGAAACCAGACTTCACATAAAATATAATATTATCATATGAGAAAATACTTCTTCGATGTCTAAAAAGGAATCGAGATACTATGATATAAATGAGAATACACCAACTATATGATAAGGAATATCTATCATGCGGAATATCTCCTTATAAATTACATTTACAGAACTACAAAAACTCATTACGTCCACTTACCATCACCCATGGATCTTGTAAATATGATATAGAAGTAACACTTTGGTTTAGAAAAGGAACAAATGAGAATAGTGAGAATATTTAATGAAGGGATTCAGAGAAGAGAACCATGAGAATAGATATAGCTTGATGGATTTCCCTCCAAGAGGAACTATTCTTATTAAGTTCTCCCGAAAATTTGAGGGGATTCACTTATTTTTGGAAAGAAGTAGAATGTGTTTTCTCTAAAATATTGGGATCCAAGCCTTTGAGGTGAGGCATTCAAAAATTCATCCTAATGAATTTCCACACCAACTGGTCAAGATTTGCATGTAGCTGTGGAATCACTGGAAGATGTTGCAACCAATGTTTTTCTAATTTTGTGATGGTGAAATATGAGTGGTTAATTCTTCCAACCAGCATAATTCCATGAGGTTGGGATACCATGAAGGGTATAGTCCAAAGAACAAAAGGACTTAGAATTAATAATAAAATTGAAAGAGAACAAATTGTCGCCAATTGAAATATTTTTCAACAAGAGATCAAGGCCGAAGAACCCCCTCAGTAAGAACTTGTTATAATTTTTTGAATTCTTGATATAGGGATGAGAAACATGGCCATGAGATAAATATTTATCATGAAATGGATATAAAAGAAAAGATTGACGGTGTAATTCATTATCGTAATTGAGGAAAGATAAAGAAGGAAAAGAGACATGCAATATGAAAGTTGCAAGAAGTGAAGACATAAACACAGTTGTAAACATAACTTATGATACAATAAAAGTGAGATAAAATAGTGTATAATGTGCACATAAAACACAAAGGAGAAATATTTGTACCTCTCATCAACTGACTCAGGGGGAATGTAAAAGAACGGGAAGGAAAGTCAAAGCAAGCCAAATAGTAACTGTAACCTTTCCAGTTACAGTTACTGAAAAGACTCTCTTGTAACTTATAAAAATTAATAGAAAAGGATTGTTGCCCCTTGTAACATGGATGGTACTATTATCTCATGGAATAAAGAGCAGAAGGAATTTGGCAATTGTAAATGGTATTCTATTATATATGGGACTATTCTATGTGTGTAATGGATTTTTGCAATTTATTGGATAATGTCTCATGTGAACTAATTATGTGTGCATTGTTCAAGTCATTTGTTTTTTATGATTACTAATAGATACAGTGGTAAAGTTATTGAGCTGATCTACAACTATTTGTGATGAAATTTATGATTTTATAGTTTTAATATATGACCAATGATATGAACTATTTATATAATCAGTGATACAAATTTATGTTGTATATATATCTTAGTATTTCTCCTACACATGATAGGTTAGAGGTTATTATATTAGACTTTTTATTTCTCCTTAAATTAAACTAGACATAGTCAGGTATAATTCTTCGGGGGACAGTCCATTGTCCTTTTCCCTTTTGTTATTTTAAATTTTAGTGAAAAAAAGGATCTTATATTGGTCATAAATGATATTCCAAACAAGAGTGGGTCTAATTGGTACCTACCATCTGGCGTTCTCCCTTACCTTCTTGACATACCATTTGGACCCATCAACGGAAATGGACTAGAAGAAGGGTCAGATGAAATTTTGAGCCTATGGTGTCTTTTGTATCGATTATGTATATATTCATAATGGATCCTTTCGAAATCCCTTTATGGATATGTGTTTCTGGTTTTATACCTTATAACACTCCTACAAAGAAAATTGATCTCTTGTCGGAAGTTAAATTTGATGGAGAAGGAGAAACATCTGCATCTAAACATATTGTTCAGTTCTATTCAAATTGTCTTCATCACCAAATTACTCATGAATGTATCATTTGCAGGTTTTTTACCCTCACCTTCCAATGTTAGGTTAAAAAATGGTGTGAAACTCTGTTGGTCACATCAATTCACACATGGGAACAATTAATGTGTTTTTATGCATGCATTTGACCATTATACTTATGAATAATTGTGTGAGGAAATATTACATATTGAGAGGAAAAAGGATGAATATTTAGAGGACTTCTCTTTGAGGTTTATGCATCTTATCCATAGATTCCATCTAGATGATTTTCCCTCTATTAAGGAATGGCTTCTCCTAATGAATTCCCTAGATAGTGAAGAAGATCAAATAGGTAGTGGAGAGTATAAATTACATTTTAAATCTATTTCACATGTTATTTATAATTCACCCGTAGTTGTTATAGGTATTATACATTTAAGTGAACAACATATGATTGAACCCCTTGCCACCTTTGAAGACACTAATCAAAGAAGGCATGATTTTTTGGAACAAGAATGCATTCCCCCCCATTATCACATACCCCCCTACGTCGACATTGGTGGCCAAAAACCCTCTTGTGTACACAACACTAGTTCAAATTTCTTTACAGCTTGCAAACCAAGAGTATTATCTATTGATAATGAGACATTTTGGGTCACCCTGATGGTTATGTCAGGATACCATTGTCCTATTCTCTCTCTTCCATCCCTACAAGTTGATGAAGAGGTGATGGAAGAGGATAACATGAGTTGTCAAAAATTGCACCATCTCATGACCTCCCCCAAAATGGAGCAGTTTAAAGCTAATTCAAGTCCTCACATTCATGTTGTCAACCATTCTCTCTCGAATTTTATTGATGAGATGAAATATGAACCCCTTAAAGCCACCAAATTTGATGGTCTTCCTAAGCAGTCTCTCGATGTCATCCTTGAATCCCCTGATTTTCAAAACATTGATAAGTTTCCCTTCCCCCCTAATAATGAACATGGATGTACCATGGATGACATTCCCTATTTCGATTCTCCTATGAATCCGGGTACACAATGTTATCTACATATCAATAAAGAGGGTTCAAACCCCCCATACATGAAACCACATTCACTTAGGAATTGATCGTAGGCCATGTATATTCATCATAGATGTCAAATTGCTACTATTTGGATCGAGGAAAATCATACATATATTTTTGTAGTAATTAAATATTATATGTAGTATTCTAGTCTTGGAAGTTACGTTGATTTGTTCCTCTTCCATAACCTTGGATACATTGGGGATATGTTTTCAAATATACATATCCTATAGGAGAAAAATAGAAAGTGGGGCCATTAAACTCAAAGAGAAGGGGTATTTACACAATACACAACATTGTTTGAACAACTAATGACACCATGCTTACATCAAGTACTAGTCATTGACTGCAGAGTGCTTCCTAGTGTGGAACTTTCCAATTCCCAATCAAAACAACTATGAATTTTCTCATAAAAATAGTTTCAAGGAATCCTTTGTGGAGATATGATTTACCTGGGGAAGACCTTTATTTTCCTTAATCCATTCGTTTATTATTATTAGAAAAATATTTTCATTTATGTCAATGTTAGAGGAAGTCTATAAGCCTTTAGAAGCAATGGGTATAATTGAAGACCTCTCCAAAGTGGTCCCCTTATGGCATAGATTTAAGCATGGCCCTCATGGGAAGATGCTTTGAAGAAGTCTAAAAGAAACCCAGAGGTGTGGTCATGAGGCCCGAAGTTGACTAAATAAAATGAGGTTGAATAATACTTCAAGTTTATACAAAACCCTCATATATGGATAGTCTTTGTCATTTCATTTCCAACGGTAGGTGGTATGCCACATAGATCCTCATGGTTATGGATTTATGAGGTCATGAAGTTGGAATCCCTGAAGATTGGTTAAGAATCCCATAAATTGTTACAACAAGAAGTTACAAGTCATTAATTAAAGGGTAAAATAGTTATAACAAGAAAATAAAGGTCGGCCCTAAAGTGAGGAAAATGAGTCACTTGGAAAAGTAAAAATACACCTAAAGAAGCCTCTTACATTTACACACACAAGTTCAATTCTTATCTATCTTTCATGGTATATTTTGGAAATTATTTCATAGTCTATATGAGGAAGCAAATATGAGGAAGAAAGGAGTGTGAAATTCTTGGAGTTGCAGAGAAGGAAGGGTTTTAGGAAACCCTAGTTTGGTTGACCTCTGTGGGTCAGGCTACTAGTGTCCAATGAGGCACCCTCAGAGGTTGTTTAGCATCTATCACGTGAGGCCCCACATGATATTTGACATATTTCCAATGAGGCCAAGCCAGATTTGATGAAGGATGCTTGGTTCAGGTTGCAACATGGTATGATGGTACAACAAAGTTGCTACAAGATCTGATTTGGTATGTATCAGATGTTTCTTCATGAGTAAAGGTATGCCATTTATGTTCTTTTTTGAGGCTTCTATCATGGATGGTATGGAAAATGCTTAAGGCATGTCTTGGGGGCCCTTTCTGGTATATGGTTGCATATGGTTGAGGTCCATGTTTTGGTGTTATTGATACATGCTTGAGACATATCCTTGGTACTTCATGGATGTTATGGTTCATTGTTAAAGGCACATATTTGTGATATTGGAATAATATATTTGAGGTATATATTTGGTATATCATCTTAAAGGTTATGGTTCATACTTGAGGCACATTGTTTAGACATTGGCACATATTAGATACTTGGAAAATGGTATGGTACAAGTTTTAGTACCTGGTTGATGTACATGGTATGGTGATGGTTTTGGTATCCATGTGAGTGCATCTGGTTATGGTTGGTTGATCAGTGATAGAGACAGTGATAGGTTGGATGATTGGTTGATCATCAATTATAGGTTAATGTGACAGTGACAGTGATAGAGACAGTGTCAATTTGTATGATTGGTTGATCATCAGTTATAGGTTGATGTGACAGTGGTAGTGACAATGAAAATGACAGTGGCAATGCCAATGAAAGTGATAGGTTGATTAGTGACAGTGGTAGTTATAGGTTGATCAGTGGTAGTGATAATGAGTTTACACTTATATTTTAGGGTGACGAGATGGGGAAAGGAAAGGGGGTTGTAGTATCCTTCCATTTGGTGCTAGAGAACTCAAGGATTTGGATCTTCCTTCAGGTTGGTTCCTATAAATCAGGGGGTCGTAGCCTCGTTCCAGTTGTAGCTGGAGAATTCAAGGAGTTAGAGATTCCTTTAGGTTAGTGCATGTAAATCAGCGGTTTGGTGCCTCCAGTTGGTTCTAGAGAATTTGTAATTTGGTTCTTCCTATGAATGTAATATTTGACACATAAAAAAAAAATTGTGGTTTTCTCCCTTTTGGGTTTCCACATAAATTATTGTGTACTTTGTATATGTGGTTATTTTTTATGCTATGTTGATTGATATTTCTCATGATATATTTTTGATAAAGTTAATGATTACATATTCAAATTAAAAGTGGTAAAAGATTGCATAATATTGATTCACCCCCCCTCTCGGTATTCCAACAATTGGTATTAGAGCAAGTCCTTTAATTAAATTTTCTAACCACTGGAAGGAATATCATGGAGTAATCTAAGATTGGAGTACCATAGTTTGATGGAAAAAACTATGCCTTTGGTAGAAAAATAATGAAAACATATATACAATCACATGGATTTGATGTTTTGCAAGCAATAGTAGATGGATACACAACACCTTCCACTCCTCCAATAGATAGATATGGAAAGAAAATCAATGAAAACAATTCAAGGGCCAAAAATGAGATTTTGAATGGTATACAACACTCATTATATGTAAAGGTTATGCATTGTAATTTTGCAAAGGATATATTGGAAAAACTACAAAATATCTATGAAGGAGATGTTAAATTAAAAGGGACCAAGCTTCAAATCTACATAGCCAAGTTTGAACAATTAAATATGAAGGAATGCGAAGACGTTGAAGCTTACTTCTTATGAGTTGATGAAACAGTAAATGACATTAAAGGATTGAGAGAAGAAATTAAAGAAACAGTTATTGTCTAGAAGATACTAAGGTCTCTTCCAATGAGATTTGACCCTAAGATTTCAGCCCTTGAAGAAAGAGAATGTCTTGGTAAGCTAAGCATGGACGAGCTACATTTAATATTCACATCTTATGAGATGCGAGAAAAACAAGAAAATCTATCTAGGAAAGAAGTCATTTTCAAAACATCCAAGAAGACAAAGAAGAAGTATAAGAACAAGTCAAAGTCAAATCGTAGATCCAACGATGATTAATACTAAGATGAAGAAATAGCTAACTTTGTAAGGAAGTTGAAGAGAGGAACTAGCAAGTACAAAAGTATGCTTCCTTTTAAATGTTTTAATTGTGGTAAAATTGGTCATTTTGATAATAAATTTCCATATGCTAAGAACAAATATAATAATGAAGAATAAGTTCCTAGGAAAGAAAAGAAATATCAAAAGGAAGACAAGAGAAGAAACAAGAAGAATTTTTTTAATAAAAGCCTCTACTCAAAGGAGGATAGTTCATCACAATATCAAGATGATGATAGTGACAATGACTCAGAAAATGTACTCTTTATGGATTTTGAAAATGATGAAGAGGATTATGAAGAATAAGGTGAGGTATATATTGAAACACAACTAAATAGTGTTTTAAGCGAATTAAATAAAGAGAGGAAGAAAAATAAATCACTCTAAGAAAAAGAATTACTCAAGCTAAAAAAAGCTCTCAAAGTCCTAACCCTGAAGAAGATCAACAGATTATTTTGAAACTAAAAGTACAAGTTGAAGAAGCCAGAAGGATTGAAGAAATACTCAGAAGCCAGCTGGAAGTAAAGAAAAAATAGAAGAAAATCTTAGAAAAATAAATTATTTCTCTAAGGAAGGAAATTCAGAAAAGAGATATTCAACATAACAACACCAAAATACTATATGAAATCATCATTGCTCAAAGGTCGTATCATGAAAGATATAGAATGGGATACACCCAAACACATACAGAGAAGGGTTCGAGCTCTATGAATATAGAAGAGGACGCTGAACAAAGGATTTATGAAGAAGTCACCAAAGGATTCATCAAGAAGGAAGAATGCAAGCCCTCTCATGAGAGTGATCGGGAAGAAGATTACAAAAGGATGGCACCGTCTAGAAGACCCAATTTTTAGAATCAACATTCACCAATGGAAAGAACTCAAGAATAAAATTGTAGAGGAACAACACCATTTAGAAGATATCTCAGGTATAAAACTATATTTATTGGGTCATGTTATTCTTGTAATAATTTTGGGCACAAAGCTATAAATTAAAAAGGTTATGTTAAGAATAGAAGCAACTATGAAGGTCACCCTATAATTAATCATCTCAGAAAACCTCATAAAGAATAAAATAGAAACTATAATAGTTTTGACTCAGTAAATGATGAAGTAGAATATTATAAATGTAACCATTTTGAACACATGGCTAAAGATTGCAAATTGACAGTTCCTCCAAAGGAACCAAAGAAGGAATTCAACAAACGCCAAAAGGGACCATCAAGAATTTGGATAAGGAAGCAAGATAAACTAAATGTTGAAGAATTTTTCCATTTCACTACAGGAAAAAAGAAGGAGAAGTGATTTGTACAATGATAGTGGTTTCTCAAAACATATGACAAGTGACAAGAATATATTTATATCTCTGAAGAAATAAAGAGATAAATCAGTTTCATTTGGTAATGGAAACTCAGCCAAAATTGTAGGGAAAGGCATTGTCAATCTTGGAAGTAAGGATGCAAAGGTAGAAAATGTCCTACTTTTTGAAAACATGAATCATAATTTGTTGAGTGTGAGTCAAATGTGTGATCAAGGACATAGACTTATATTTGACTCCAAGAAGTGTGAGATAATAAAAGAAGGATCAGAAAAATTGGTTGTTACAGCAGTAAGGACTCCAAAAAACATATACATATTAAATGAGATTAGAAAGGAAATATGTTTCTTGGGAAGAGAAAATGAAAGTTGGCTTTGGCACAAAAGAATAGGATGCATGAACTTTCAAAAGAAGTAAGAGAAATTCCTGAAGAATAGGATGCATGAACTATGTGCAAGCATTGTCTACATGGAAAATAGACAATAATGGATTTTAGATCAAAGGAATACTCTACAACAAAGCCATTGAAAATTGTGCACACTTATCTATGTGGACCAATGAGAACAAAAGGACCAAATGGAAAACAATACTTAATGCTACTTATTGATTACTATACAAGAATGATTGCAATATCTTTTCTCTAAAAGAAATCAGAGGCATTCAAAAATTTCAAAATATTCAAGGAGATGGTTGAAAAAAATGGATTCAAGAATTAAGTGTTTAAGATAAAGAAATGGAGGTGAATTCATATCAAAATAATTCATATAATTTTGTGAAGAGCATGGAATAAAAAGGTAGTTCTCATCATCTAGGGAACCTCATCAAAATGGAGTCATTGAAAGGAAGAACAAAAACGTAACAGAGATGTCCAGAACCATGTTGAAGGATTGAAAGTTGAGAAATATATTTTGGGTGCAGGAAATACACACAATTGTTCATATCTTGAATAGAGGAATGCTTAGTTGTAACAATGATAAAATACCATATGATTTATGGAAGAGAAGACCATCAAATGTCAAACATTTTAGAGTATTTGGAAGAAAGTGCTACATAAAAAGACAAGATGATAGAATTGTAAAATTTGATTCTCAAGTTGATAAAGGCATATTGGTTGGTTACTTAAGAAAAAACATGGCATACAAATGTTAAAATTTGAGACTCAACAAGATAGCGGAAAGTATAAACGTAAAAATTGATTAAGCAGATGTACCCAAGATCAAAGAAGAAAGGAAAGATCCAAATGAATAAGAAAGAGAATAAGAACTAAAAGAAGAAGAGGTAGAAGAAAAACAATAACAACAACAAAAATTGCAGCCAAAAAAAAAATGGGAAGAAAAAGACCAACACGACTTTATGATGCCCTCTGGGACACCCAGTCATTGAGTTTAGAAGAATCATCCACCAGAACATATCATTGGGGATAAAAATGCAAGAATAGAGACCAGAGGAAGTAAAATGTTTTGTACACCATAGCAGAGACACCTTGCACTACTATCCAGTTGAACCCAACAACTTTGAGGAAGCCAGTAATGATGAACATTGGGTCAAGGCCATAGAAGAATAATTACATCAAATATAGAATAATGAAACATGGGAACCAGTGCCAAGGCCGAAGAACAAAAATGTGATTGGTACAAAATGGATGTTCAGAAAGAAACTAAACAAATATGGACATGTAACTAGAAACAAAGAAATATTAGTATGCAAAGGATATGCACAAGTTGAAGGAGTAGATTTTGAAGAAAAAATTTCCCTTGTTTCCAAAATGGAAGCAATCATATTGATATTGTCCTATGCATGTCCCAAGAGAATCAAGTATATCAGATGGATGTAAAATCAACATTCCTAAATGGTGAATTGGAAGAATAAGTATATATTGAAAATCTAGAAGGATTCCTACTGTTAGAAAGGAAAGATTACGTTTGCAGATTGAAAAAAGATTTGTATGGACTCAAACAATACCCTAGATCTTGGTATGCATGATTATATAGGTATTTTCATGAGCAAGGATTCAGAAAGGGTAATACAGATAGTAATCTCTATGTAAAGGTTGATGTTGGCGCAAGTTTGATCAGACCATGGTCCTTCTCAAGTTACCAACAAAAAGTACTGAGTATTCTAGAGTGTTAGAATTTTCATCTCCTCTGAAGAGAATAATTCTGACCCGAAGCATTGTTGAGAGAAATGGATAGGGAAGGGAAAGGATAATACTTAGGTGGGTTCACAGAACCTTCAATATTCATCCCGATGTTGCACAAGACATCTAACTACAAAAAAAATCTGAACTCATATGCACAAGAACTAAAACTACTAATGTTGTGGAAAAGCATTCAATCACGGAGACATCATGTGGAACTTATGAACCATAAATAAGTACTGTAAAGAAACAATGTAGAAGTATAAACACAGAAAGACACAGCATATTTTGAAATTTTGGATCCTTCTTCATATATTATCTTCATATCTTTCTTAATTACAATCTCAGAGATACATAGTAGCACTTTGTTACAGACTCCTGGCTCTGGACCCATGTTGTAGAGCTCTACTTCCCAAAATGGTGTAGATATTACATTACAGAACTCAGAACTCGACTTCTCAACAATATACAACAACAACAATGAAATCAACCTAAAAACAAGGGAATAATTGAACTGAACCCTTTTACAATCACAATACAACCCTTTTACAATCATATTCATCCTTATATATAAGCTAACTCATGTCTTTTGGATTTGTCTTGCATGCTTTCTTGTTATTTTGCAACCGCTTTTGGTTTGTTGGCATTGCGATGTTCTTTTCGCAATTGATTTATGTTACCTCTCCTTGCTCTGTTTTCCAGCGTCTTCTGTATCTTTCACAACTCATACTAGGACAAAACTGGGACTATAGTCCTTCTTGTACAACTCCTTATCCAAAAATGAAGGGCCCAACAGGCTCTAGCCACAAACCTTGAATCGCCCTCGAGTCAAGTACTCGACTCTTTAGCAGCTTCTAGGAGAAACTATTGTTTTCCATTGTCCTCCTTTTCCTCTTTATTTTTCTCTTATGCTTGTGCTTTATCTTCTTTTGCCTCTTCAAATGAAGGTCCCAAATCTGGGACCAATTCCAAGGCCTGCTTCTTCACCTCTTGGAATATTCCAACTTTATCCTTCCATTTCCCAACAAGGAGTGGGGCCTCAGAAACGAACTGTTGGGTCCCATTTGTAATGCATACCTTGGGCTTGGATGTGATCAACGAGTTCCATTCAGAATCTGTTGTTGCATGACTTGATGAATCTACATATAAACTATCTAAATGAAAGGCCGGAAGTCACATAGATCCTTATTAGCTACGGATTTCTCCTCAAATAGGGTGTTAAGTTCATTGTCCGCTTGCTAGATCTGGTCAAACTTTTGTTGTTTCTCCAGTGGATCCATCATGGCCGCATATTCTTCATTCAACACTTGGATTCGAGTGCGCACATCCTCCAATTTCTGGTTTCTCCTAGCAATGATACCCATCCAATCGTTGACTTCTTTGAAAATATTTGTGCACTCAGTTGTGCGCTTATGTAGTGTTACTCATTCATTGTTTCCTTCTAGAACTATATTCTCCATATACTCCTGCAGCTTCCAAGGATGTTGCTCTGCTTCTTGTTGATTTTTCTGCAACTGCACTTCCAGATGCTCGGCGTGAATGGCCAATTGTGACCATGCTCCTTGAAGCAGTTTGATTATGTGCTCTGGTTCTCCTGCATCCCTAGCTTCTGGAAATTGGGGTGCAACCTTCTGAATCTTTGTCTAGGATTCAAAAAGCCTTTCTTGGACTCTTTCCAGTTTGTTCTCGACCTGGAACTTGGAATTTTCCTCTTGTTTTATGGATTCTTGTGCAAGGAATTCTCCCTCCCTTGCGACCTTGGCATATCTCTTGGCATGCTAGAGCCTCTGCTCCAGTTGACCAGTTGATGCTCTAATAATTCCAACCAAGTGTGTTGTTGGCCACTTTGTTAGGTCAGTGGAAGACGGTGTTGCATCCATGGGTTCTCGAGTCTACAGTGTAAGTCCATTGGTCATTGAATGTTCTGAGGGGGTCTCTACCTCCTCCTCTCCAGTCGATGGTCCTGGCACAAGTCTCAACCTCAAGGTTGATGGAAAGAGTGTTAGAACCTCTGTTTTGGCCAGGCAGAGTTGTAGCAACTCTGCGTAGTGCTGAGGGTTTTGGAGAACCAACTCCATATGTTCCTACACAGGTGTTGCGCTCTACCCGAAGGTTGACTCTAGTTCCTTCTGAACCTCTGGTAGCTCCTTCTCTTTACGTAGCTCCTCTTTTAGAGTTGTCCTTCCCTGGCCACCCTCAACCTTGGTCATTGAGGAGATGTGCTAGGGACTTTGAGCTTGTGGCTCCTCTATGGTTTGAGTGTCCTTCTACTGCAAAAATGACACAATCTGTTGGTTTTGGGTGTCAGGGTTTAGACCATTCATCTGTAGTCTCTTCTCCAGTACTTCTGGATTTGGACCAAAACCTTTTGGTCTATTTTCAAGCAATTATGGGCTTTTTTCTAGGAGTTTTGGCTCTGGTTGTTCTAGGGGATTGAGTTGCATCAGCTCTGGATCAGTGGTTTGGGGTGGGTTGGCGGTTTTTGGGGGTAGCAACTGGGGTTGTGGTGGTGATGGAGGGTTCCCGATGACGATGGTGGATGGAAGGGTATCAGGCTCAGGGTCATCTTGAATATGGATGACTGGGGTTGCTCAGACCATTGAGTGAGTGCGGGGGATGAAGGATGAAAGGGGTTGGGGGTTCATGACTTTACTCAGCGAGATCTCAGTTATGAACTTCTTCACCACTGGTTCTGTGATGAAAACAACACTCAAAATCTTGTTGGAATCCTTACCTATCAACATGGATTAGTCTGGCAGCTGTAGGAAGATCAATAGTGTTCTTTTTTTCTGCTCGAGTGCTTGTGTCTCCTCTTCCTCCTCAGAGTTCATCTATGCTGGAGCTTCTTTCTTCGACACCTATGGGCATAAGCTTAGTCCTACCCCTTCTTCTTTGCCTTTCTTCTTCACCAGATCTGCATGAAAAATGTAGTGCATCCCCAACTTGTGCAGGTTGCATTTAACTCTTGGCCATGAAATTACCTCTTTGTTGAAGGCCTCCCAATATAAATAGAACAAAAACATCCTTGAATGGAAATCCTCCTTGTTAGCATGCCTTGGCCATACATATGTATGATGTTTGTTCATGCTGAAAGCAATGTTCCTTGTGTTTCAGTTGAGGAGCTCCTGCGGAATGCACAACCTCTGTGTTGCATCGATAAGCCCATTATACCACTTGGAGAACTCTATGTTGTTGAATTTTGTGCTCTTTGAGTCCATACTAGAATGCCAGGGCTCAAACATCTTCGCAAGGCATCCCTTGTCTGCTAGTGCCAATGGTCTTCCAGCGGGTGGATTCCACTTTAGCATTGTGAATTCCATCAACATGTATCCATTAGTGAAGGTGCCTCCCTTCTCCTGAGTTTCCTTGCAAGACAAGTGTATTTCCTCCAATAGGTAACTACACCAATTGAATACGGTGCCATTAGCGCAAAAATACACTACTGATAATGAATCCAACATGCATTCTCCCTTGTAATATGACCTCATAACCTTGTTGGCTATGATGTAGCATCTAGTCCTAATTATCTCTAGTAGTATGGGGTCAATATTGGTTGTGCCCCCCCCCCTCTGCGTGTGGAACCTTTCATAGAGGTTGGGCTCCGCTTTCTTTTTTCCATTCTTATTGGGACCCTGGAATCCTTTATACACATCCTCAAATTTGAGGGACAGTCTAGTAACTTGATGGATGTCTACAGCATGGATTGGATACCACCTATCCAACCAGAGACTTCATTCGTGCACCCTACTGATCAGGAATTTGGTGCACCGCGCAACATCACCAGTGGTACTGAACACTGGTAGGTCTCTGAGGTTCATGATATTTGAGTTGAATAGGTTGATAAATTTAGGCTTTGGCATGAACTGCATGCCTCCCAACCTATCTGGAGTGATACTCCAGAAGACGTCTATGTTCATCTGGGGGAACAAAACTGGATTTATTAATTCAAGATCAAGGAGCTTGACCTGCTCCACCTTCCCCTTGAGATCACCCATGACCTTGACTCAGGGGTCGTAGGGATCATATTGTACTGCATCTTTGGACATGATGCCTTGACTTCCTGTAGCTATCAACATTGTGGGCTCTAATTTATCAACAAATTCTATGGTGAAATAAGGATTGGGTATCACAACTACGAGTTTTTGGATTGCACATGCTTTCTCACTCTACAGAATTCGAAAATCGCTAATTTATTTTTGGAAACAATGTGTTCTACGGTAAGTTCTCAGAGCCTTATACTCAGGCTTAGCTGGCAATTTCAACAATAACTGTTGTTCATCATGACCATATGGATGTAACTTGGATCTAAGTTGTCTGACGGGACAGGTTAATGGGGTAAATCCTATTGGGTGATTCTGGCATTTACTCTAGAAGTTGGATAGGGATGTGGCCGATTTTAGACCTTTCCATTTGACAGATGGTAATCTCGGCATGAATATCAATGGAATATTCACGTATCACAGATTTATGTCTTAACTGAATTCAGACGGGGTACAGTAATAGCAATAAAGTTTGTGACTAAACTGGGTTCGTGTGGCACATGGACTCAAATTTTGTTTGGATTCATTCTCCCTCTGACCACAAAGGGGGTCCCCTTCATATTAATGTCTGCCATTAATGGGTTCTTTACGATTCTAATCCTACGTTCCTAAGTAAGAAGTTCTGCATCAAACAACACTTAGACAGAAAAATAAATAAAATACATGTCGCGGTACAAAACCACACACATTGACTTTATTAACTAAATTTAGAAAAATTGGAGAAAAACTCTATTAGCACTAGAAGTCACCTCTAGATTGCAGCAGAGGTAAGCCCAGTACCCATCAGTTTTTATGTCACTAAGAGTAAATTTAAGGTGGTCAAATGGACGCAGGCCCAGGAAGATATCGCTCTAACTCAGAAAACTAGATAAGGTATGCACAAGAAGATGAGGCCTTCATCCAACTTTAGTCAGTGAATTGTAGTAAGGGTGAGTAGAAGGAAGAGCTTCAAGAGGAGGTGTAATGGTTTGCTATAGACATCAGGTCTTCCAGCAGCCAAATGAAGAAAATCCCAGAGAACAAGATCCTCTTGGACTCGGAGTTTCAGAAAACTGAAAACACTACAACAACGTTGCAATCAAACATCCATTACATCACAATCACAACAACTCGGTTGGATCATCCATGCCTAAGTCTTTAGTATCATATGCATAAAAGACGAAAAGGAAAACTGACTTATATTGAATAAGGAGTCTTAAATCTCATAGCATAACAGATAACCAGACTTTTAAATCAAAACTTTACAATTGCGAGATCTTAGCTCAACCATCGACACTAATAAAATATGTGAAAGACTCCTATATACTCAGATAAAAACCCAGAAGCATGGTCAAGTTTCAGTATTGAAGGCATTACGTCTGCATGCTTCCTGGAAGACTGTGCATGCAGTCTTCTGTTAGAAGTGAACTCTGTCAGACACAATCATGTTTCAGGAAGGTTCTGTAGCTGATTTGACTGGCTGGTAGTCCTTTCTTGGGCTTTCCATTTATGGTGGAAAAAATGTTCAACCACCATCACCTTATTCAATAACTACTTACTCAGGATCAGGGAGGCCCAAGTCATCTCTGCACTTGTAGGACACGATAGCCTCTTCTTCATTGTTTGAGCTTTGTCATATTTCCCGCAGGGGAGTCATGCGGGTGGACATGGACGAGTATCTGGTGGGGACTATTGGTGTGCTCGATGTGGAGATGAGATGAGAGGCGGCCATGTGGATGGACATGGAAAATGGAAGGCGATCGAGAAAGCATGGGTGGCAGAACTTGTGGGTGTTGAGGTGTGATAGGACGAAGGTGAAGTGGCATGAGACGATGATGTGGAGGCAAAGGAGAGACTGCGATAGTAGTCACAATGGGGACAATCCACCTAGATGGAGGTGAGAGGGAGTACGAGGGAGGAACACATGGTCAGAGATGATAGGCGGAAGTGAAATAGATATGACATAGAGGTGAGTGGAGGACATGTGTGTTGTAATGAAAGGATGAAAGGGAACAAGAGATGTGATAGGCGATGGAGAGAGATGGAGTGGGGGACAGATGGAAGCGAGAAGATGGAGCGATAAGCGGGAGAGGTAAGTAGTATACTTGGAGGGGGGGGAGAGTGGTAAGTAGTAAAGGTCTAATGGGGGGGACAGAGGGTGGGGGGGTTCAATATAATGAGGAAGTGCCATGATATTGAGGGGACCATGCTCGGAAACCACCAACTCGGACCCCCCCTTCCCCTCCCTCTGCTAAAGGTAGAATGTCGGAGGGCTCTGATATGGGCCCTGTGCCATAGATCTAAGTGCATATATCTCAGTCACCTAGATCCATGCGCTTCTTAGCGTGACGTTCCTGCGCACACAAAACTTAGAATAAATGGGTGTTTTAGCCCATTTCTTGCCTCTTTTTACCAAAATGCCAACTTCTTGGGAAAACACCCCCCTTTACAAATTAATGTGATAACATTAGGCTCCATATGAGATGGCTTTCTCCCTGTGAGATGCCAAGAACTCTTATGTAGTTTCAATTCCTTTCTTTTGGGCTATGGAGTCACCTATAAAACTGAAAACAAAAAGAAAAACAATATTTACAAAAACATGGGAGCCATTCATGGCTCGGGTAAAGAACTTCTTTAGAAAATGCCCATTTACAGGGCCACCAAAAAATTCAACACCCTCTAGATTTTGCAGTCTGTAATTATTATTTGGAAATACCTCAGAAACTTTGAAGGGCCTAATCGAGAGGGCTTCAAATTTCCCATTCTTTCCATTGTCTTGTTTGGGTGCATCCCATTTAAGTACTAGATTTCCCGACTAGAAATCCTCTTTTCTTCTTTTCCTATCAAAAGCTTGCTTGATCCTCTGCTAACATTCATGTGTTTTTTCCATCACCTGCTCTCTAGTATGTTGGACTTCTACCAATTGATGAGTTCTTCTGATCATATCATCAGGATCTCCTTGATAATCCTGAAAGAATTTCTCTATAGGCAGGGCAAACTGGGAAGGAAAAACTACTTCAGTCCCATATATAAGTTGGAAAGGGGAGATGCCCAAGGACCTCTTTGTTGTCACTCGATCATCCCACAGAGATAATTTTATCTTTGAATCCCAATATTTATTTTTGTCCTCTAGCAGTCTTTTAATAATTTTTATAAGGATTTTGTTAGAAGACTCTGCTAGTCCATTGCCTTGGGGATAATAGGGGGTGGACTAGATCAATGAAATTATGAACTGCTCATAGAATTTGATCAATAGATCATCCTTGGAGGATACAACATTATCAGCGATGATTCTGTTTGGACAACCAAACCTTACTATAATATCCTCCAGGAAACCAATGATCACTTTATGAGAAGCACTCCTTGTGGGGATAGCTTCTATCCATTTGGTGAAACAATATGTGGCAGTTAAGATCCATTTGTGTTGACCACTTGAAGCGGAATAAATTTCCCCAATGAAGTCCAGACCCCATTGTTGAAAGTGTCCTGAAGCTACTATAGGATTCAATGGCAGAGACTTGAGTTGATGCTTCCCAGAGAACTTTTGGCATTTGATACAAGCCCTGATTTTTGCACAGACATCGATGAATAGAGTAGGCCAGTAGTACCCAGCCCTAATAATTCTGTAGGTCATGGTTCTCTAGAAATGATGTCTCCCACACAGGTTGTCATGGAAATCACACATAATATTTTGGGCCTCCTATGGGTCTAAACATATTAGAAGAACACCTAGAGGGTATTTCCAATACAAGACCTGGTCAATAAGGAAATATATGGTCACTTTGAGATTTAAATCTCTTGCATTGCTTTTCCCCATTCTGTCGAGAGGCCTTAACTCTTGTAGAAAATATGTAATGTCTTTATACCAGGTGCATTCTTCCAATGGAGGGCTATCCTGAGAACTGTTATCAATCACCTCAGCCTTCTAATATTTTGAGAAAGTGTTGATGAAATTAACCCCCTGATATTTACAATTAGATTCAACCAATATCTTGGTTAGACCTTGACCTTTAACTAGTCTGGTGGGTTTTATTTCCAGATCAAATTCAAGGATCTTGGCAATCCACTTGCTCCTTCTCCCATCTATGTCAGACTGAATGAGAATGTCCTTCACAAAAGCTGAAGGAACATATGCAATGGTTTTTGAATGTAAAACATAGACTTTGAAATATTTGAGAGCTTTGACCAAGGCATAGGCCTACTTCTCCATGATGTCATATTTGACCTCTGCATCCCTCAATGCCCTACTGAAAAAGGAAATAGGTTGCTCCTTCCCTGCAACATGTTTCTGCAATAAAATAGTTGCCACTCTATCAAAAGAAGAAAATGAAAAAATCAGAAAATACTTGGAATAATAAAGACTGATAAGCATAGGTGCCTCAGTCAATGCATTTTTTATTAGGTTGGAGGATTCTCTGGCTTCAGCAGTCCACTTTACTTCATTCCCCTTCCTAAGCATAGCTTCGATATGTTTCACCAATTCAACAAAATTTGAAACAAACCTTCTTAAGAAGTTGATTTTTCCCAGAAAGGACTGAATTTCCTTCTTGGATCTGGGAAGTGATAAGGCTTGAATAGCTTCTACCCTGCTTGAATCAATCCTAACACCCTCAGCCGATACAATGTGTCCCAATAATTTTCCTTCCTACATGGAAAATAAAGACTTGTTGGGATTGAGGGAGAGACCAAAACTTCTGCATTTCGATAAGACCTTTCTCAGATGCTGATAATGCTCTTTATCAGATCTAGAAAACACATTTATGTCATCCAAATAGATGACCACAAATCTATCCCTTTCTCCAATGAAGGCAATGTCCATGGCTCGTTGAAAGGTTTCTCCTACATTCATCAATCGAAAGGGCATTTTGGAATACATGAATGTGCCCCAAGGAGTGGTGAAAGCTATTTTTTCTTTGTCCTCAGGCAGGACAGAGATCTGATTGTAGCCAGAAAATCCATCAATCATGGAAATCCTAGATGCCCCTATCACCCTCTGCAATATGTGTTCCATCTTTGGCAAAGGATAATTTTCCTTTTTGGAGCTTCTGTTCAAGTTTCTGAAATCGACACAGAGTCTGATTTCTCCACTCTTTTTCCTCACCAGGACCAAGTTGGCCACCCATTCAGAATATCTCAAAGGGACAATAATTTGGGCATCCAACAACTTCTTTACCTCCCTTTCCATAATAGGCAGCAACATAGGATTTATTTGCCTTAATTTATGTCTAAAAAATTTTGTCTCCTCTTTCAATGGAATCTTATGCTCAATGACGCTAGTGTCATATGTTATGAGGTCTTCATAGGTCCAGGAAAACACATCAGTGAATTATTTTAATAACTCATTATACTCATCCCTTTTCTCCCTTGGCAGGTTGCTTGACAACTTGATAAACTTTGGATTCCCCTCTATGCCAATATTGCATTCAGCCAGATCAACATCCTCATTTGAAACTTTACCCATTACTACCACATCGTTCCTATCAAATCATCTTTCCAAAGGAACTATTCCCTTTGGGAAATGATTATTGGGTAGATAAAAAATATGATGGTCAACAATTTTGTTCAGCAGAACATCAGTGTGAGGATCTGTTTCAGAGTCAGGATCCTGGTCAATGTGTAATGCAACGAACTCATCAACCGAGTCAAGAAATCTTCTGATTTTCAAGATCATCCTCAAACACTTTTCAATGCTTGACATTTTCAGGTATGGAGGGTCTATATTTTACTTCTATGGCATACCTGAGTTTAGGTGGCAGAGGGACTCTGAAATGGATCGCTGAGACAACCAGAGAATCGGCCATGACATTTTCTTCTCTAGGAATAAATGAAATGTTGAAAGCCAAGAAAAAGCTATCAACCAAATCTCACACTCCATTTCTATAACTTCTGAGCCGAGGGTGTTTGGACTGGTAAGCATTTCTGATTTGTTGGACAATCAACTTGGCATATCCAAACATTGATATCTCTTTGATTCCCATATCTTTTGCAGCCCTCAAACCCAAAACAAGAGCTTCATATTCTACCACATTATTGGTAATTTCAAATTCTAATTTGTATGACAAAGATATGGTTTCCTGAGCAGGGGAAACAAAACCTACTCAGGGGCAGACCCAAGGTTCAATGCTCAAGAGCGCACCAACACAACTCTAACTACTGGCCCTTTCGGCAACACCTGCAAAGTAGATGAAGTCTCACCCGAGGTAGAGGAAGGGGTGGTTGCAAGACTCAGGTTTCTGCAACTTTAGTTGGGACACAAATATGTGATTATATCACTTACAACACACTTAGCATCAATCATTCATCAATATTCAACCCTTATTATACTTCGAATATAGCACAGAGCATTGCAACATTCACTTAGAGCTAAGATATTTCAGCACTTAGCAGCAGTAAAATAGATTAGATCCAATAGATCGGCACTAATCATCTTCATACATATCATATCTAACATTCATACACATCTAAGAAGCATGAAGCATAAGTATATCTATTTAAATATATCAAAGCACTTAGCAAATAAATAGATAAACACATCAAGTCAAAGCACAAAGCATAATACACAGATTTACGTGGTTTACCCCCTCCCTAGGGCTATGTCCACCAACTCTTCTTCTTTATTAGTATCTTCAATCGTTAGTTACAACATAGAGTCTCAAACCCTTCTTTGCATAGGACATAAGATTTACGCAGCTCACTAGATCCTTCTTCCTTACACTTTAGCACAAAGCCTTCTACAACTTCTTACAACAACTTGTACTTAGCTCTGCAATCCTATTACAATCATGCACAGAGCATTTACAATCCACATCCAATCACATAGATCTAACTATTAGAACTAAGCCATCGACCATCCTTACATTGCCTAAGTATCTATTTATACATTACAAAAGTGGGCCTAAGCATGGGTAAACCCACAGGCTGACATCCCTTTCTGATTACATTAACCCAAAACCCTAAAAGGGGCCTAAAAGTGGACCATGATTCCGTGATCTCTGCTTCGCTTGGCGCTCCTTCTTCGACTAGCTGTCGAAGTCCCAAAATAGGTCAAAATGACCAAGGTTATCCCAAAACTTGGTCAAGGGCCAACAGGCCCCCAACACTCACTTGTGACTCATCGCAAGTCACTCTGGTCTACGCAATTTTTCTTCAAACGCCTTGATCTTGGCTCAAGCTGCTTAGACCTACTACTTCGTTGTGGCCTCCTGCTGAGTAAATTCCAGGGTCACTGTGTCGTTTACTGGTCCTTCTAGGCATTGTTCTGCAGTGATAATGACTTGCTCAAGCTCTACTCCTTGGATTTCGATCTCAAAAAATAACATGCTTGCCTTGTCTTGCACCGGTTGGATTCGCTGAGTGACTTCCATCACTTTTCTCTGGATCATATGTATCTGCTACTGAGTTGTGAATTGTTCATGAGATATTTTCATTCTATCCACTGTAGACAAGGCCTTCAGCTATGCCTGTAATGTATCTGCATGTTTCTTTTCTTCCTGAAGCTGTGACTCCAGTGCCTGTAACTCTGGATTCTATGTAAGGTTCTCATAAGTCTAGGTACTCTGGTTACTGATCTGCTTGCACTCCAAGGCAAGATATTTCAATCGGTCAAATACACTGCGAGCAGTTCCTTCTCGTTGGTCTCTTATCTCATGATGGGTCTCGGGCACAGCACAGAGTTCTAGATAGACAATGCGCTACTGAATCTTCTGTATAACTTCTTCCAGTTGTGCCACCTACTGGGGAACTCTCTCTTCATCCTGTACTTCGATAATAGTCACAGAGTGGAGTAATCTGTTGACTAGTTCCTTGACTTCAAGATCCTCTGTGAGAAAATGTTCCTTGCTTTATTGTAGCTCTGCTTTTTCTTTGTCCCACTATACTTGAAGAGCAATTTTTTCTTGTTCAGCATCACTGCGCTACTCGACAAGTACTCCCTGTATCTGTGTCAAATCCTGGGTGGCTTGTGCTGTGTCTTCTTGAGCTTTTCGAAGGCGAGCTTCGACCATATCAACAATCCGGTGAAGTTGAGTTGACTCATCTCCTAGTTCTACTATCATTGTTGTCAAAGGCACAGTGGGGACTGCGTGGATAGACTAGAGTGTTTGTTGCACTCCTTGGAGTTCAATCTCTATATGGTTATACATCTGCTCCTACTTCACCTCCTTCTTCTCTACTATCTCTTTTGAAGCATCATTTACTGTTGCAATGATGAAAACAAAGTCATCCAACGTGAGGGAAATTCGCATCTTGGTTACAGGGGTTCTAGGTTTCTTTCGGGAGGAATATTTCAGAGGTGAGACCTTCCTTTTCTTCAACGATTCTTCTTCATCCCTAGGCAATGGTACTTCACCTTTTTGTTGTTCAAATTCTTCACCTTCTATCTCTTCACCATCACATCCTTCGTCTAGTGTGATAGAAGCAGTCCTTACAGATGCACTGTCTACTTCATGAACCTCTTCAGACTTCTTCATTTTGCTTGACCCCGATGTATCCAATACATTGTCTGGGCTATCAATATCAGACAACTCTGTGGGGTTGGCTAGAATGAGAAGTTTTGTTGACCAATCCTTGGTGATCTCTTCAATTTCTTCCTCGGTCAACTTGTAATAAGAGTGCAACTGTTTCTTATGTTCATCAGCTTGCGTTTTTATATAAATGAAGTGGCAATCCACGTTGAACTTAATTAAGGTTCTTAATCTGTGGTGTGTGTTCGAGGTAATGCGAGGCATAGACTAGATGGCAGTCTTTAGCTGGTTGTAGTATACGTGGAAGATGACATTCGACTGTCATTTCTTACTCATATCGGTCGAGTACCATAGGGTACTGAACCTCGCAGCCAAAGGTTCAAATGGCTCGGTCTCTGGCAAAGTGGCACCCTCCAGCATCTCCCATTCTATGAAGAAGATTAGTATGAGAAGCCAACTAAAATGGAACTCATACCCTTGTTCTTTAGCTTCCCTACAATCTAGTTCGAGCTGATTCACCAAGTACTTCTCCCAATTCATTTGAAGTACCTCTGCACACTTCCCTGTGAGATCAACTACGAATCCAGTCACTTGGGTGGGTCGGTTCTTGTGAAATAGCTTGTCTATGATCATATGATAGGCAAGGCACACTACGTCGCTCTAAATAGAGGCTACCTTGTATCCTCACGTGCCCTTCTCGACATCGCCATAGGTTTCTTTGATCTTTGCTGCTAGCCCTCTGTCTATGGTCTTTCCAGGATAAAACTCCTGTGGGTCAGGGCCTTGCATGTTGAGCCCTGTGATCCAATTGATCAAGGTCAAATCCACTGTGACACGATGGTTCAACCACAAGTAGTCTCTGTGATATCAAGACATAAGAAACTTTATGCACGCATTCACCTCCTGGTGCCTACCAAAGTGCGAGATCTTCATGAAATTCAACAATGTTGACTGCGCGAGGTTCTAGGTCCAAAATTGTGGGACGATATTTGAGTTCTTTCCCTTCATCTTCATTATATACTTGTGTAGGACGAGCATACTGTAGACTTTCTTGTCACTGAGGTTGAATTTGCTAAACTTCAATGCTGCGAGCTTGTCCTGATCGGCACGAACTGCATGCGTGTTAAGAACCAAATATCAATATAGCATAGAAAAACCTCACCATAAGTACTCAATGCCTTGAAGAAGAGAGAATTTTAGATAATACGCCTCTTCGAGGGGGAAACCTTCTTTTACCCCACATAAATGTTCAAGTACAAGATGATTCCAAATGAAAATGTCTCGGTATATATAGGAGACTAGGAGGTATAATTACAACTAATGGAATAAAGCGACATAAATAAAATAACAATACTAATGTAATATGCCCCAATTAAGGGGTAATGAGCCAATATTATGGCTTAACATGCCCCTCCCCTTGAGACAAGTGTTGTCCAAAATTCTTGAGTAACTATGGATGCTTCTGTATAAAAGACTCAACTTCCCAAGTGGAATCTTTAGCCTGTAGTTTCCTCCATTTAATGAGATACTATGAAATGGATCTATTCCTCAGCTAGAAAATTCTTGTGTTAGTGATGGCTTCGGGCTCCAATATGATTTTTCCTTCCTCGTCAAGTTCTGGAAATATAGTTTGAACTGGGATCTTCTCACCTATAACCTTCTTTAAGCATGAAACATGGAAAACTGGGTGTACTCGTG
>JZKD02S2140327.1:727581-742073 GCA_000966675.3 Picea glauca
TTATTAGCTTGGTTGGAGTGGCTTTGAGATTTTCTTTGTCAAGATAGATTGTGAGTAGCTATCAGATCTATGGTTTCAGAATCCTTAGAGAAAGAAGTGTGTGGGGAATGAAGGATAGTAGGAAGGGACCTTACGACATCAAGGCTCTGGTTGTAAGTTTCTCTTTCAATTAATATGATACAGTGATATATTTCTTTCCCATAAAGTGAGATCTACTTTATTACATAATTCCTTGATCATATGTATAGATTAGTTATTGGATATATTATTTTCTTTCACTTTGGTTGGTTTGTGATGTTTTTATCTTGACTGCACAAGAGTGCTGGAGTGAAGCAAGGAACAACAGAGACCAAGGAAGCGATTACAAGGTACATATCTTCTTCTCACTTCCAATTTAATTCAATAGTTAGATCTAGGGAAAGCGGTATATTCTGTCTTGTTTTGTTCTAGATCCAGGTGGATCTAGGGAGATTGATTTGTGTCCGCACTCACGGATTTATCCAATAAAAAATTCTAACCCTAGTTTGCTAGTCCATAGGGTATTTTTCCCAACGACACCCCCTTTACAAATTAATGTGATAAAAAACTCAAATATAACTATTATACATGCTCCTTCGAACTAGAGAAACAATCCTTTTAGCTCAGTTATAGGACATATACGGTTTCAGGCGAGTGCCATTCACCCTACCCGACTGCATCATACCATCCAGTTGTGAAAGAATCACTCCTCCTAAAGGTTGGATATCCGCAACTATAAATGGTCCCAACCAATGCATGCCCAACTTGCCATGATGCTTCTGGTACCGACTGTCATAGAGTAGAACCTTTTCTCCTTGCACAAATACTTTAGTCTTGATGTGTTTGTCATGCCAATATTTTTTCCTTTCTTTCTCAACCGACTGATGGAAGTCTGCTAAAAACCTGGTCTCTTCAAGTTCTCGTAACTCCATGAGTCTTTGCACAACTAATTCTTCCTTCGACATATGTGTGATATATGCAATGTACAAACATGGAGTGATGAATTATGCAGCCACCACAACTTCTTTCCCATCAACTAACTGAAATGGCATGTACCTGTGGATTTTCTTTGTGGTTGTCTTGTAAGCCCATAGCATTGCTAGAACTCTGTCATCCCAATATTCTCAGTTTGCGCAACAAACCTTTGTTAACCCTCTCTCCAGAATCTTGTTGAACGCTTCTACTATTCCATTGGCTTGCATTTGGTAGGGGTTTCTTTTATGATGTTGGATCAAGAACTTTGTTGTAATATTTTCTATAGTTCTACTAATAAAATGAGCTCCCTGATCACTGGTTAGACCCCTAGGACTTCCAAATCGAGTGATAATATTTTCAAAAATAAACCTAGCAAAAGTATTGGTCGAGTAGTCCTGAACAACTATTGCCTTAGCCCAATGTGTAAGGTATTTAGTTGCGGTAATAATGTACCTAGCCTTTGAATGCCTAGTTGTGGGTTTGATCAATCCAATGAAGTCAACCACCCACTTCTCAAATGCATGTAGAGCTCGAACTGGTTGGAGTGGTAATTCATCTCGTCGTGATGGCTTACCCACTCTTTGATAAACATCGCATGATCTAGCATATACCTTTGCATCCTTGAAGAGTGTTTCCCACCATATTCCAGCTTGGAGAACTTTTCACGCAGTGGCCTTTCCTCCTACATGACCTCCTGCAACTTTGTTGTGGCATTCCCACAGTATATCATGTCTTTCGTGGTCCAAGACACATCTTCTGAGGATACTATCTAAGCCCAATTTATACAATTTTCCTACAGTCAATTGGTAGTTCGTTTCTCTAACCACCATATGGGGTTTCTAGGTTGAGGAGTATGTTTCTGGGAAGGTTCATGTACTTAAGAAGACTATTATATCCTCCAAGTACTCTGGTATGGCCTCAACATGGAACAGATCTGCATTTGGGAGCTTATCGTCAACTGCTCCACCACTTTCCCCTGACTCTAATCTAGACAAGTGATCAGGTCCTACGTTGCATCTTCCAGGATTAATAATTACTTCAAAAGAGAATTACTGAAATAGTAGCAACCATCTACAAATTCTCCCTTCCAATATAGGTTTTTTAACTAGATATTTCAATGCAGAATGATCAATAAAGAACTTAAAATGAGAACCTAACAAATAATGTCTAAATTTATGCAAAAAATAAATCATGTCTAAACCCTCCCTTTCTATCATTGTGTAGTTGCTCTCAACTTGTGAGAACTTCCTGCTCACAAAATAGATAGGATGATCCATTGCTCCATCTCCAGGTTGCACTAAGATAGCTCCTAAGGCAATACTTGAAGCATCTACATGGACATGAAATTTATTTTCCCAATTTGGGAATATCAAAATCAGTGTTTTGTTGAGATTCTCCTTTAGGGTCTCGAACGCTTTATCACATTATGGAGTCCAATGGAACATTTTAGCCTTTTTCAATAGATTTTCTAGAGGTGCATTAATGTTTGCATATCTTCTGATGAACCTACGATAGTACCCTGTGTGTCCCAACGTGGAGCGCAACTGCTTAGCACTCATAGGTGGCAGCATGTTCACAATGACAACAACTTTGGTTGGGTATACCAGTAATCCCTCTCGACATACTATGTGGCCCAACAAATTTCCCTGTGGTACACAAAAGATACACTTTCTAAGATTCAATGATATCTGCAATTCTTTGCATCTGTCAAACATCAGAAGTAACAATGCTACATGTTCCTTGAGCATACTATATATCATCCAATCATCCATATAAACTTCTATAAACTTGTGAATAAACTCTCTAAAAGGTTCTATTACAATCCTGGAGAAAACTGTAGGGGAGTTCTTTAAGCCAAATGGCATCACATTGTATGCAAAAGACCCCCATTCTATTATGAATGTGATCTTCTTTTTGTCTTCTTTGGCAATCCTTACTTGGTGGTAGCCTGAAAATACATCTGTAAATGAGTACACTTCTTTCCCTGCAACTTGTTCTAGCTCCTCGTCAGTAAAAGGTGTTGGAAAAGGGTCATGCACATAGGCAGATTTAAGGCTTTTATAGTCGACACAGACCTTGATATCCTCTGTGCCTTTCTTGCTCTGGATGACTATTGGGCTGACCCATTCTACCTCTTCCACTACAAAAATAAGTCCAACTTCCAACATCTTGTCTATCTCCTTCTTAAACTTCTCTTTTACTCTAGGGTCAAGGTGGTATGGTCAATGCCTCAAAGGATTTGATCCTGCTTTCAATTTGATTTTCATTTCTCCAATAACTTCTTTGATACCCTTTAACTCTAAAAAGGTCTTTGGGAACAATTCCTCATATTCCCACAACAAACTCTATATTTCTTGACTATTTTTCTCATCCCAGTAATCTCCCACCATAGCTATCTTAGGTTTCTTTGTGGTCCCTATATTGACTTTTCAAAACTTCAGTGGGTGATCATAAGAACTATTAGTCTGACTGGGTATGATGTTCTAGATTTCGCTATTCCCTTATGTCTCTTTAATGGGTAGGTTTCTCAATTCATCTAAATCATATGGGATTCTTGAATCCTTGGAAATCTTATAACATTTTATAGGATTTTTTTTTGAGGTTAGGTGAATATTAGTCTAAAGTTCTCAGCTATGTTTTGCACATACCACTAGGTTTGATTTCTGGTCACTATTGTATGAAAAAAGAAATTCTTTAATCTTTTGTAGGACTACTTCAAGCTCAGGGTACTTACTTGTAAAGGTTAAGTCCTTGCAAAAGTGATCTGCCAATGGTTGCCATTCGTTGCTCTGTCTTTTGTTTTCTTCATGTATGAACCAAGATTTTGGGATTGGACCTATTGAGTGGGGAAATACCTGAACCCAGAAGTGAGAGGGTATTTTTGCAACTTGCCACTGTGTCATGCACTATTCAATATGTGCTCTATTATCATATTCTCCATTGAATAGTTGTGCAACTTGGAAATCCATTTTCCTCTTTGATTCCTACTACTCCTTATCTTGAAAACTATACTTGATAGCTTGCTTCACATCATCCCAATTTTTGAGTAAGGATTTGTGATTGGCCCACCATCTGGAAGGGGTCTCCTGAAGGGATAAATATAGTATTGAGATCATTTGACCCTCTTCTACCTTTTATTCCATGCTGAGAATAAAACCGTCAGGTCTTGAGGTGCCATCATATACTGGGTGTTCTCTGACCTCGGTCCCAACCCATATGGTTTCCATGAAAGTTGTGCATCTCCTTCAGAATATTTCGTATGAGTTTTGCTGCCAACTATCAAATTCCAGTTCTGAATCTTCGTCCACTAACTGTATACGCCTCCAACATATTGATCCATCACTAGTAGGATTTATGTAATCTTCTCTTGTTCTTGTTGTTACAATGTACAACTAATCCAAGTACTCTCCCTCCATATTGTTGTTTGTTGTCTCTATATATCTGGGACCTACATATGAATCCAAGGGTTGAATGACCTTGATCCCTTCTTCCTCAAATGTCATGCTGTATTTCTTTAGGTCAATCACTGCATAGTTGTCATATGCCAAATAAATTCCAAGTAGTACAGGGTAAGGGTCCTTATCCCCCATGACTTCAATCACTTCAAATTCATCTATAGTCTTCACTCCCGCAACATCTATTTCCACATTCTCCAGTCTTCCTATTGGGAAAATACAATATCGATTGGCCATTCTCATTTGGATTAGGGAATATTTAAATTGGGGTTTTCCTAACGATTCCCAAGTCTTTTTAGGAAGAATTTTCACATCGGATCCTAGATCCAACATGACATCCTTAATCTCAAATTCGTCTAACTGGGCTACTAGTCTGAATTCTTATTCAGTTCATACTTTCCTTCTCTGCACCCTTTGAGCACTCTTCTCAAGAAGATTGGTCCTTATTCATGCTTATGTGGGTTCTTCATTACCTAAAACTTGGTATAGTTCATTGCGCAACTTTTCTGTTAATTGGTCATTCCCGAGAACATCAAAGAATAATTAAAACCAAATGTAGACTACATTTTTAGGTTTCTTAGGTTGTCTCGGTGTGACTACAGGGTTTATGGGTGCAAGGGGTGAATAAGGGAATTGCAAAACCTTAGGGTAAACAAAAGGTTGTATGGGTTTCTCTTGCATCTAAGTGCTAGGGATATTCTGAAATAATTCTATGGCATTTTTAAAGAACAAATTTTGTTTTAGAGGGTCATACATGTCTTCTTTAAGTGTTTTGTTTTGGATGTGAGGTAAATTATCAACATCATCATCAGGAAATTGACCTTTAATAACTCTCTTGATTTCTAAACTGGTGAGTTTATTTACTCGTTGACATACCATATCTTCCCATTTTGTAATTAGTTATGGGTAGTCTTCAATTGCATTCCCATTGGTTCTGCAGTGAGAGCACCATGGCCACCTCATATGAGGACAATCTCTCACCAGAAGGACTTTCTCATCACAGTTATAACATCTTCTTGGCCCTCTTCCCCTGGTTCTTCCTCCTCTGAAGTCTCCTACGGATCCACCTCCACGACCTCTTCCCGGTCCTTGAGGGTTTTCATTCACCCTGAATATTGTTTGGTTCAACCTATCTGCAAGTGCATCTAACTCTCTACATTGATTGGTAGTATGTGTGGTATATTCCAAGAACTCAAAGTGTACAGTATTTGGTACTGTCGAGTATTTATTCATAATGGGGCACATTCTCGGTCCATGCCCATGGATTCAAAATCTCACAATACTCAACTGCTAATGTTTCTTGGCTCCCTGGAAAAGCATGATATGGGGTGGGGTTATGGAATTGTAAATTCGTAGACACTTGTGAAACTCCTCCCATGGGTCTTTGTGAGGGTCCCATCAAATTCTTAGGAGGTCCCATTCCCCTCATTCGTGGACATTCGTTCACCAGATTTCCTTTTGTATAACATTTGGTGCACCAAACCTGTGGTCGTTATGGTCTAGGTATCATCACTTCTTGAATGTTTTATGTAAGCGTTGATATTTTCCCTTGTAGTTGTGCCAGAGTTTCATATGTTGGGGGTCTAGTCACTCTCAGGCTCCCAGGATATCTCGCCATGGCTTCAATCTTCATTGATTGTTCCAAGGCATCTGTCAAAGTAGTTATCCATTGTTGCATTAGTGGAATCTGTGTCATAGGTAGAAGTCCCTGAATATACCATTCTCTTTGATGTTCCTCATGGATTGGATGTGTTAACCTCCCTATGGCATATTTAAACTTTTGTTTGTATTCTCAGGCTGATTCACCTTCCCTTTCCTGGATCTCGTGCAACTCAGACAAATCTTGTTGTTTTGACTGAGGTAGATTGAACTTCTCTATGAACCTTGTCTGTACTTGGCCAAGTGTGAACGCTTGACCTTGCATTCCCGGAACTCCTAGCTCAATAATATTCATGTACCATTTGAGAGTGTGATGTCTCAAGGTAGTCTGGAACTCAACCAACTTATTCACGTTTGGAGTCCCTCTAGATCTATAGATTGCTTCACACAAGAACCATTTTTGCTCAACATCTTTGTCTCCCTTACCCCAGAAGTCTGGATATCGAGAAATCAAACCTCCTGTGTAACAAGCCATTGTTGATCTTGGTGCTCCTATCAAAATGAAACCTAACATTCCTACTTGTGATCTACCACGGGATCCCAATATCCTCCCTTTACTAGCACTGACTAACTAATTGTACTAGAACAGAATTAGCATAAGAGGGTAGTATTGAATTTACCACTTGTATAGAAGACACTTGGGGTATGGGCGATTTTGGGCTAGCGCCACTGGCTTCGAGGAAATTTTCTTTGATATGGGGGGTCTCATTTTCTTCCATTGGAGTGATCTCTTCAACCGTATTTCCAATCTTTCCTATCATCAGGGTTGAATCTTCTCTTTATTCTTCAATATTCATGTCGAATTCCTCCTCTCTTGCTTCTACACCTTCTCCTTCTTGTCCACCCTCCTGGGGACTTCTTTCTCTCTGCACTTCTCTCTCACTTAATCTTTGACTGGCTAGTCTTTCCTGTCTTCTCATCTTTCACAACTCTTCCATCTGTCTTTCCTCTACTTCTCCTGTTTCGACTTCTTTTCGCAACTTCTCAAACTGTCTTGTTGCTTTCTTTATCTTTCCATGCCACCACTTCTCAACTATGGAGGCTCTTTTCAAGGCTCCCTCATCTCTTGATTCCATTTCTTTCTATTTCCCCCTCTTATCAAAGAACCCTTCCCCTCTCTCAGGCCATGACTCTACCCCAAGCGAGGGTGTTTACATTTCCATCACAGTCAGGGACATAGTTAGCATCCCCTCTTCCATCGAGAAAACTTTAATCCACAGGGGGATTTCTCTCAACAGTCTCCCCCTTGGGTCTTTATTGAAATTTTCCTCTGCTCGTGAAAAATATTGGTGATTCTTAGCTGTAAACTCAAAAATGTATCCTTCTAATGTGGTACTGACCCATAAATCAATAGCTCGTGTGACTGGATGATCCAGTTGATGAAGTGCTGCAATATTTTATGTGTCCCAAGTATAGGTCCTCTTGACTTGTTCTTGGAACTCTGGAGCTTCTTGGAGCCTATTTATCCAGTGGAAAAGGTCTTCCGTGAACTTAACCCAGAATATCTCATACTGGTCGCTCGATCTTTCTGAGTAAAGACTGCCTCACAAGTATCTTCCACAGATTTTATTCTCAGCTCTGCTTCTTTCCATATGAAGGCGTCGTAGGTTCTTTCCCACCATTGGTCAATATTAGATCTATGAATCCACGGAAGAATCCTCCCTATAGGTTCCCTTTTAACACAGGTCCTGGCAATAGAACCATTTTGTTGGCACAAGTTTGATCAAACTAGGGTCCTTCTTAGGTTACCAACAAAAGGTACCGAGTAGTCTAGAGCACTGGAATTTTCATCTCCTCCGAAGAGAAGAAGTCTCACCCAAAGTGCTGCTGAGACAAATAGATAGGGAAGGGAAAAGATAATACTTATGTGGGTTCACATAACCTTCAAGATTCATCCTGATCTTACACAAGACATCTAACTATAGAACATATATGAACTCATATGTGCAAGAACTTAAACTACTTATGTTGCGGAAAAGCATTCAATCATAGAGACATCATGTGGAACTTATGAACCCTAAATAAGTATTGTAAAGAAACAATGCAGAAGTATAAACATAGAAAGACACAACATATTTTGAAATTTTGGATCCTTCTTCATATATTATCTTCATATCTTTCTCAATTACAATCTTAGAGATACATAGTAGCACTCTGTTATAGACTCCTAGATCTGGACCCATGTCGCAGAGCTCTAATTCCCAAAATGGTGTACATATTACATTACATAACTCAAAACCTGACTTCTCAAAAATAGACAACAACAACTATGACATCAACCTAACAACAAGGGAAGAATCGAAATGAACCCTTTTATAGTCACGATCCAACCCTTTTACAATCATATTCATCCCTATATATAAGCTAAGTCGTGTCTGATGGATTTGGCTTGCATTCTTTCTTGTTCTATTGCAATCACTTTTGCTTTTTTGGTGTTGCACTATCCTTTTCGCAACTGATTTCTGTTACTTATCCTTACTCTATTATCCAGATTCTTCTATAGCTTGTGCAACTCGTACTAGGCCAAAACTGGTATTGTAGTCCTTCTTGCACAACTCCTTATCCAAAAACGAAGGGCCTAACAGTTGATAGAAACAACATACTTATCATTGAAGTATATGTGGATGAAATTATCTTTGGAAGTGATGATGACAGGATGAGTAAGAAGTTTTCCAAAGACATGCAGAATGAGTTTGAAATTTCACTACTTGGTGAATTAACATTCTTTTTGGGACTTCAAATATCTCAGCAGGATGAAGGCATTTTAATTTCCCAAACCAAGTACATCAAAGATATTTTAAATAAGTTTAGAATGGAAGATTGAAAACCAGTAAGTACTCTGATGTTGAAAAGTTGCAAGTTGATCAAATACGATGAATCTAAAGAAGCATATTAGAGACTCTATAGACCAATTATTGGCATCCTACTCTATGTGACAGCTTCAAGACCAGATGTAATGTAAGTAGTTGGACAAGTTGTAATATTTCAAGCAACATCAAAGGAAAAACATTTTCTAGAAGTAAAGAGGATATTCAGATATCTTAAAGGAACAATAGAGTTTGGATTGTGGTATCCAAAAGGGAATGAGCTGACTATGGTTGCCTATGTAGATGCATATTTGGAAGGAAGAATTGATGATCAAAGAATTACTAGTGGAGAAGCCTTATATTTGGGTGATTTTCGGGTATCTTGGTTAAGTAAAAACAGTCTTCAATATCATTATCTACAATAGAAGTGGAATGTATTGCAACAACAACATGTTTTATTCAGGTTATCTAGATTAAGCAAACCCTGTAATATATACAAGTGAACTTTAATGAGCCCATTTCAATATTTTTTGACAACACCAGTGATATCAGTATCTCCATGAATCCAGTGATGAATTCCAATACCAAACATATTTTGATCAAGTTTCACTTTCTACAGAAACAGGTTACAGAAAAGAATATCAAGTTAGAGTATATTGGTACAAAGGAATAGATTGTAAACATATTCACTAAACCTCTCCCAAGATAGACATTTGAGTATCTTTTATAGAAACTTGAAATAGTTTCTACTCCACAATGATCTACATGTTTTCGTTCAAAATACAAGGGAAGAGAAATCATTTGTAAAGTAATCTTACTACGAATTCATTTCTATATGTCGATAGTTTACTTCATCGGGAAGCACCAATGGACAAAAGCATCAGAAGAGAGAAAGTTCAGAAGAAGTTTGTCAAGGGGAGTTACCCTTTTCCATTGATGTCAAAGGGGGAGAAAGAAAAAAAGCATGTAGACAAGGGGAGTATTTGTCGCAATGAGAGCATGAGTGTTTCGATCAATGCCAAAGGGGAGTAATTTTGGAAATTTTATTTTCATTGATGTCAATGTTAGAGGAATTCTAGAAGCCTCTAGAAGTAATGGGTATAATTGAAGAAGTCTCCAAAGTAGTCCCCTTATGGCATATATTTAAGCATGGTCCTCATAGGAAGACACTTTGAAGAAGTCTACAAGAAACCCAAAGGTGTGGTCATGAGGCCCAAAGTTGACTGAAGAAAATGAGGTTGAAGAATACTTCAAGTGTATACAAAACCTTCATAAATGGATAGTATTCATCATGTCATTTCCAACGTTAGGTGGTACGCCACATAGATCCTCACGGTTGAGGAGTTAAGAGGTAATGAAGTTGGAAGCCTAGAAGATTGGTTAAGAAGCCCCTAAACTGTTACAACAAGAACTTACAAGTGATTAATTAAAAGGTAAAACAGTGATAACAATAAAATGCGAGTCGGCCCTAAAGTGAGGAAAATGAGTCACTTGGAAAACTATAAATACACCTCAAGAATCCTCTCACCTTTACACACACAAGTTCAATTCTTATCTATATTTCATGTGATGTTTTGGAAAGTCTTTCATAGTATATATGAGGAAGCAGATCTGAGGAAGAAAGGATTGTGAAAGTCTCAGATTTGCAAAGAAGGAAGGTTTTCAAGAAACCCTAGTTTCGTTGACCCCCGTGGGTTAGGTTACTAGTGTCTCAAGAGGTGCCCCCATGGGTTTTTTAGTGTCTATCACACAAGGTGCTACGTGATATCTGGAATTTGTCTAGTGAGGCCAAGCCAGATTTGATGAAGGATGCATGGTTCAAATTGCAGCACGGTATGATGGTACAACACAGTTGCTACAGGATCTGAGCTAGTATATATCAGTTGTTTCTTCATGAGTAAAGGTGTGCCATTTATAATTTCTGTTGAGGCTTGTATCATGGATGGTATGACATATGAATAAGGCATGTCTTGGAGGCCATTTTTTGTATATAGTTTCATATGGTTGAGGTCCATGTTTTGGTGTTATTAATATATGCTTGAGACATATCCTTGGTACTTAGTTCATGGATGTTATTGTTCATTGTTAGAGGCACATACTTGTGATATTGGCATATATTGGAGGTATATACTTGGTAACTCATCTTGAAGGTTATGGTGCATACTTGAGACACATTGTTGAGACATTGGCACATCTTGGATACTTAGCATATGGTATGGTACAGGTTATGGTACATGGTTGATGTACATGGTATGGAGATGGTTTTGGTATCCATGTGAGTGGATTTGGTTATTATTGGTTGATCAATGACAGAGATAGTGACAGGTTGGATGATAGGTTGATCAGTGAAAGTGGTAGTTATAGGTTGATCAATGGTAGAAACAATGAGTCTACATTTATATTTCAGGGAGGCAGGATGGGGCAAGGAAAGGGGGTTGTAGCCTCCTTCTGGTTGGTGTCGGAGAACTTAGGGAGTTGGAACTTCCTTCGGGTTGGTGCCTGTAAATCAGGGGATCGTATTCTCCTTCCAGTTGTAGATGGAGAATTCAAGGAGTTGGAGCTTCCTTCAGGTTGGTTCCTATAAATCAGGGGGTTGGTGCCTCCTTCTAGTTGGTGCTAGAGAAATTGGAATTTGGTGCTTCCTATGAATGTAATCTTTGACATATAATAAATCATTCTGTGGTTTTCTCCCATTTGGGTTTCCACATAAATTCTGGTGTATTGTGTATCTGTGGTTATTTTTTATGTTTTATTGATTGATACTACTCATGATATATTAATGATATATTGACAATAAATTTAATGATTACATGTTCTAATTAAAAGTGGTAAAATATTGCATAATATTGATTCACCCCCCTCTCAATATTCAACCGTTATTGTTTGTATATTAATATCTTATAGAACTTGGTCTTGCTATAAATCACTATTGATCCTACCCAATCACATCTTCTAAGGACAAATTCTTATCACATACTTGATTGTGGTGATATACATGTAAAATGTAAGGAATATGGCACCTCTTCCCGTGAAAATAAGATTTCCTTGTCTGGTCAATCTTGTACATGGGATGAAGGAAATGATATAGCTCATATACAACGAACCAAGTCATTTTTGGTCTCAAATCTACCTTTGGTTAATGGGAAATCTTTTGATCTAAGGAATCAACTGGATGTGATCAATAATGTTACGGACTATCACCATGTTACTAATGATATATTTTACATGGTGGTGGGAGATGATTCATATAAAATAATTTATGTATTTCAAATAGTCGATTAGGTAAAATGTAACCCCATGAAGACTTGTCACGATAACGAAACACTTTGTCCCACACTGATGGTTATGTTAGGTCCTTGTTATTTTGTCTTTTTTTCCAAGGTTAATGACAACCTCACCATTGAATCTCTCTCACAAGATTCATTTCTAATATATTCCGTACATGATCCTACTTTGGTATGTTATATCCTCATAAGTTCCCTCCATCAAACCTTTGAGAGTCATGACATGTTTTGTGACAGAATTGAGACATGGATGGAGGTGTCCTACCTAAATAGATTTCCCATGAATTATAATAGTCTTATCATTTTGTGTAAGGAAGAGAGGTTTCCTTGATTTAATATCGCATATTTCTCATATGTTATTTCTTCATAATTTCTTGTTAATTTCCAATGAATATCTTAGTGCGGGACTACAAATGTATAATTGGCTACACTCATATTTTGATTTCACATAGCTTATTTCTAGACGATCTAGCATAGGGTAGGGGTAGATTAGAATTAGTTCTCTTTCCTTACACATATTGTCACTAGCTTTAATTTATCTTTCAATAATTTCATCCATGAAGGGTAAGTGGTGGTAAAAGGAGGCATCATTCTCCATAGAAATATGCCTGATACATATAGACCCTCATTGTTGATTTTGATGATTTAAGTTGTAGGTTGGTTCAGTTACCTTGAATTAGGTTCTTAGTTCATAGTGTGTAATTGATTGTTCTTTTCCCTTTGTTTCCATTACCATTGACTGTTCCAATCCATTTTCTTTATGCAATCAACTTTTAAATTGTTGATTACCCATCAACTCTTGTAGCTTGGTTAATTCATATCTCCCCTATATTATGACAAGGGTAACACTAGTCCATGAATCCATGAATATTTTTGTTGAAATATATTATAGAAGCCTTCACTGGGATTACTTATATTATTCATAAACTCAATTATGGACCACGGGACTAACCTCGGTTTGTTAATCAAGGGAGTTCTCAAACGTGATCCCTTCTCAACAAATTTATTTCCATCTAGTAAATTTTATAATTTTTGGCTATTCTCTCGGGTCAGACAAGTGATGGATCGAGTATTTTCATGGCCTAGTTCACCCTTTCACATAATCCTCACTGGAATCATTAAATTGTTTGAAGTTCTGAAACATCATTGTGGAATTTTTCCCATGCAACTTTTCATTGTGCACCTAGATACCTCAACTCATAATTCCACCTTAACACAGTTTATATGTTTTTAGGACATTATCCTTTTCAAAATGTGGCTTATGTGCTTTTTGGACTTCTGTCATTCTTGAAATTCCAAAAATCTCAACTCATAATTTGATACAAAGTTTAAGTTTTTAGTTGGGATCAGGGAAGTCAGATCTTTCTTTGTTTATTGGTGGTGCACTTGAAATCTTATAAGATCATTCCTATAAATTTATCCATTATGTTAAGCACAAACTAATCAATTGTCACATCAAGAGGTTTTAAATTCCTCCATGTCCTCAATATCTCCTTATAACCTCCTAGGACATAAGGGATAAGTACATGAATGACCTGTGTTAGTATCTTCAACATCCATGAAAGTGAGCATAATGGTACATGGAGTAACTGGACTTTGAATCAGGTATTTATTTATCTAACGTGCATGACCCAAGAATGGTAACCAACAGATATCATGGAGTAATAAACTCATTGCTAAATGAAATGAAAGTATTTTCAAGGGGTGTTATGAATGAACTAGGTTAGGAATAAAACAATATATAATGGTGGGCCCTTGATTTTGAATACCACCAAGTTTTGCGGGTGTATAAAGGTTTTGTTGAACAATATAACACACTAGAAATGGATCCAAGTGGCAGAAATATAACTTCCACTGCACTAGCAAGGAAAACAAGTGATGATTCAGCTGGAAAAAGAAGCAGAAAGATATGGAACATTTGAGTGCATGAAAAAAGGACGTGGAATCAATAAAGTGTAATAGTGAAATTAAGAATCCAATAAGCCCCACAAAAAATTTATAAAGCATGGAGTTATGTAATGGGTTGGGGGTTTTCTCTAAGTTTATGTTTCGGGTTTTCCATTGGTTATGTTGTTGTTGTTGTGGATTTTTTTCGTTTTATTGTTAATGAGCATTATTGAGCAGGAACTGTGTTAAGAACCAAACATCAATATAGCATAGAAAAACCTCAGGAAAAGTGCCCAACGCCTTGAAAAAGAGATAATTTCAGATAATAAGCCTCTTCGAGGGGGCAACCTCCTTTTACCCCACTTAAATGTTCAAGTACAAGATGATTCAAAATGAAAATGTCTCCT
>JZKD02S2140327.1:776065-836457 GCA_000966675.3 Picea glauca
ACTAACACAAATTTTTGAAGGAAGGGATTGAAAATGGAATTCATCAACCCTTGGAATGTGGAAGGTGCATTTGTAAGACCAAAAGGCATGACCAAAAATTCATAATGGCCTTCATTAGTTCGGAATGTTTTTTTTGGGATATCTTATTCCTTCATTCTAATCTGAGAGTTTGGGATATATGTTTTTGGGATACCCTGAATGGAGATCCAACTTTGTGATATAGATTTCTCCATGTAGTTCATCTAATAATTCATCAATGATGGGAATGGGAAACTTATCTTTAATAGTGATCTTGTTGAGCTCTCTATAATATGGAAACATATGCCATGAGCCATGTCCATTACCACTGGTGTAGAGTAAGAACTTTGACTAGGTCTAATAATGCCAGCCTCTAACATTTGTTCAACCATGCACTCAATTTCACTCTTCTAGGCATAAGGGTATTTGTATGGCCTGATGTTAGGAGGAAAACTCCCGAGAATTAGGTGAATATCATGATCATGATTTCGAGTGGGTGGAAGACCTTTGGGAATATCTTCAAATACTTTGGAATGCTTATCAATGATCCCTTAGAGATCTAGAGGAATAGATGGCTTAGATGTTTGAACATCTAGTGAGCATAGTTGTGCAATAACACCTTGATTCCCCTTTTTCAATAATTTTTTCATGCCATTAGAGATTATCACCTTACTGGGTTTTCTTGTGATACCTCTTAACTCAATTTATTTTCCTTCCAATGAAAATTTCATGAAAAGTTCTTGAAAATTAAAAGCCATTTCTCCTAACGATTGTAACCATTGGATTCCTAGTACAACATCAACAGCACCCATGGGTATAGAAATCATTTGACTATTCATTACATATTCCCCCATAGTAAGATTGAGCTTACTGCATTTTATTGAGCAATTGATAGTTCCTCCATCTGCAATCATTACTTGAAACTATGGTGTTGGATATACAAAGAAATTGAAATCTTTGGCTAATTTATAGTGAATGAAATTATGAGTACTTCCAGAATCAATTAGGACTATTACCTTTTTATTTTTGATATATCCTTCGATCTTGAGAGTTTGAGGAGTGATAATTCCAAACAATGCATTACATGATATCGTGGGAGTCAACTCTTCAGATGAAATTGCTTCTACGTTTTTATCTTGAGATCTTTCTTGGTCTTCTTCTTCTTCTTGCTCCTCTTCACAATCTATGTAGAATAATTTCTTCTTTCCACACTTATGTCCCTGACTATACTTGTTGTCACAATTAAAGAATAAACCCTTTGCTTTTCTTTCCTCCAATTGTTGAGGTGTCAACCTTGTAGGTTGAGGTGTTTTAGAAGAAGGAGCATTATTCTCTCTATAGATGTTAGGATTGGTCCCTCTAGTAGCCATAGCCATATTTTTACTTTCAACATTTCTTGCCACCCTAAATGCAATCTCCAATGATTTGGGTTCCCAAAGATGAACCTTATGTTGAATGTTATCTCTTAAAGTTCCTATGAATACATCAATCAAGTGCTCATCTGGAATATCTATTACCTTTATATTCAATCTTTGGAAGTTCTCAATGTAACTGAACCCTTTTGATTGAGATTTATCAATTGGATAAAGAAAGTATTGCTCCTTGTATCCTCATAGTGTGCTATTATTTATTTTGTGAAATTTTTCCAAGTGACGAGTGATTTGCGATAAAAAATCCATTGATACCATACAAATTGATTGGGTTCTAAATATAAAGAAGAAATTCATACCTTTTGTGTATGTGGCACATTATGTAGATCAAAGAATTTCTCCATATGAAGTATTCATGTGATAGGGTCCTTGCCATAAAACTTCCTCATATCGATCTTAGGAACGTGATTGGTCTTCAACCCAAAGTTGGAGTTTCTCCATTCTTGATTCACCTTCCTTGTGTCCTCATCATGAATTTCATGGGATACATTTTCACTTTCAGGTGTCCTCTCTATTACGAGATTTTTCAATCCTTCCCTGATCTCCTCTTTTAAACCATCCATCATTGCCTCCAACTTAGCTTCCATCTCTTGTAGTTCATCTTTTGTTATTGTCTTATTTTGTAAATCATTTATGTCCCTACACATTTCTTCACCTTAATAAAGAGTCCAAGTAGGATTTTTGGGAGGCTTATTTAGTGTAGAAGTTCCCTTTTTTGGTGGCATGTTGGCCAAGTATCACTTTAAACCTTGATTTTGAGGTGGTTTTGTTAGACAATCTTCCTTTTATTATATCTCCAAAATTTTGGCCCTTCTGAGTATGAAATTTTATTTTTTGTAGGTATCTGATATTTCTTCTTTGCAATGCCATAGGTCTGATCAAAATTGGATGTGCCAAGTGGAATTTATGGTAACTTCCCCATAATTTGCTGATTTTTTTCCTTTCTAGGAGATCTCACTTGTATAGCGTGCCCCATAAAAATTAATAGATATTAAATTCTAAAACTCATACCAGAACTACTAAGATCTATCCACTATCCAATTCAACTAGTCTCACTCAATTTGGATACTCTAGGAATACGTTATAATTTTTTTACTCGGAGCACCTGATTGAGACTAGTCAATAGGACTAGTCAGATCCCCTATCTTCCACAGGGTGTATCTAGAAATGTAAGATGACCCAGAAGCTGAAATTGTTACCACAAATACCCTACTAATTTCTTTGAATATCCTCTAGATTTCAGGGTCTGAAACGTTACATAAAACAATTTATAGCGAAAATTCCGCAATGACTCAATTCAGGATGATTCTAGAACCCTATCTTAGAAAGGTTGTATCTCCGAAAGTATAAGGCCTAAGGAGATGAAATTTTAACCCAACGTACCTTGAGCTGTCTGATAAATATCCTCCAATCTGTTCCTTCTGAATCGTTGTATAAAACAAGTTATAGCGAAAATTCCAAGGTGTCTTAGATGTAGCAGCGAAACCCCAAGACCTTGAGCTCTGATACCATATGTTAGGAACCAAATATCAATATAGCATAGAAAAACCTCAAAATAAGTACTCAACACCTTGAAAAAGAGACAAATTCAGATAATAAGCCTCTTCGAGGGGGGAACCTCCTTATTCCCACATAAATGTTCAATTACAATATGATTCCAAATGAAAATGTCTCCTTGGTATATATATGAGACTAGGAGGTATAATTACAACTAATGGACTAAAGCCGACATAAATAAAATAACATTAATAATGTAATATGCCCCAATTAAGGGGTAATGAGCCACTATTTAGGGCTTAATAGGTCAACTTCGAGTTTATAGAAATCATGGGGGAGAAGGAACCATAGCCATCGTTACTGGGAATTGATTGGTCTTATGAGAATTTTTTTGTTATCGACCTTAAGAAAGAAATCATGACCTTTGAAGCAGATGGTATCAAAGTAACCCAACCACTAGATTTGTACCAATGTCCTCGCTATATAGATCTAGTAGGGGGGATATGGAAAAGGATACCCTGGATCATCTCTACATTATGGTTGTAGGAAAGGGGGTCAATTATATTAACCTGACTGCAGATGGATCAATAAGTTGGCGTAGTATTTAGTCTGTAGGGGAGGATTCAGAGGTAGCATTTGAAAACTAGAAATAGGGAAGATATCAGAACTTCTCACGACGTTGCATGACAGGACTAGCATGGACTCCCAAGCCTAAAGTCATTATAGAGAGCATGGACACCAAAATGCAACAAGGATCTGTCTAGGGAATCCCTGTAAAGGTAGGCTCTACCACCTAATCATGACACTTCTAAAGAAGCAATGATGGTTCCATTTCGCACGTCGGTGGGATCAATCCTATGGCAAAGTGGAAAAGACAACAAGATGCAGAAAGTGGAGGTGAAATCCTAACTTATATGAAAACGTTGGAAAAAACAACCTTTATCAAACTATTTTTAAAGTGACCCACCTCCCCAAAAGTTACCAAACCAAAAGGCAAAGTGTATCGTAACATCCAATAAGAAAATCAAGAATAGAATTAAATGGTTTCCAAGCCAGAAAAAACAATAAAGGGGGTCAAAAAGGTGGCAAAAAGGGCCAAACAATTCTATAAATAGAAGTTGACAGCTCATTTTCACCATTGCAATTTGAAAATTAACCAAAAGGTAAAAATTACCCCTTTGCTAAAGAAGTTGATTTCGGGAGCTTCAAAGGATGAAACGAACTTCCGCTCAGACCAAGTATGTACAAATGTATCCCTCCTGCATTTCCATTCTTCCTTTCTACATTTGTTTTTATTTTTTAGGGGGCATGCTCTCCCAAAAAGAGAGGCCATGYATGTACRCGGGTTTTCCAAGGACAACCCATGTATGTACAAGGCATAAAAAAGTTTGCTAGCGTACATACACAAATGTGGCCAAAAAAACTCACGTACACCCTCAAAAGGCTTGAAAAAAAATAGAATGCAAGAGCTAAATTCCTTTTGATCTACCATGGAACAAGATGTATGTCCATTAGAGGGAGAGGGAACATGAGGACATCGATATACTGGTCGATGAGGACCCTACTGCCATTTCCAAATTGAAACAATGTGGGCTATGGAAGTTCTCTCTGTGTCCATTTATGAGGGCACAACCCAAGCTATTGAATACCCTGGTTGACTATTGGCATCTTCATGTAGAGGCATTCACGATAGAGGGGCAGTAGTTGACTCCAATGACTGAGGATGTATACTTCTTGACTAGCCTCTTGAGGAGAGGGTAACTAGTCAATCTGCGCACCTTTCCCCCCGGTACTTTCAACATTGAGGATTGTATCAGGATGTATTGTGAGATCAACACTGCAAAGATAGGTTCTGGAGTGCCCATTCACAAGATCACCAATTTGAAACTAAGGGTGATCTTATTACTTATTGGGCAGATTACTGTATCCACGGTCCTTCACCAGGTTTCCCGAGCACACATGCATTGTGAAATTTAGTTCCAAGAGGTACATATATATGACTGGAGTATGACCATGCTCACATGAATGAAGAGGTAGTTGATAGAGTGTCGAGAGCGTAGCAACAAGAAATTTGGGTTTGGAACTATCCTATGCTCATTCTTCTTCAAGAGGGTGCCCAGTCTGAGTCCCAGGGAGACTGTATGGGCGCATGTAGCCTCCTTCCCAATAGTATGTATATGGGTAACATTGATTCCATGATAGGGGGGAGGGAGGACAATAGAGGCCTTCAATAACAAATTCTTCGACTGGTCGACATGACAGATTCCAACCATAGAGGACTACCCTTATGTTGGAATCAACTTTTCTAGGGATCCAGACATGCTCGTATATCCCAGAGAGGAGTGAGGAGATCTAGATACATGTTTTTTAAAGTTATTTAATTTTTAATTGTTTTTATATATATCATTTTTATATGCATCAGAGTACTAAATTTTGTATCTGTTATGTATAGACGTGGGACCAGTGTGCCCGATGGACTTCACGAAGACTCAACAACATCCTCAACCAGAAGTGGGACCAGTAGCAGCCGGTGGACCAACATCTGCATGGGGACCTCCAATCAGAGAGGCTGAGAAAATTTTGAGGTGGCTGGATCAAAACCTCACCGAGCTCACTCGTATAGTTCATATGGCCGAGATCGAGGATCTCCTGCCTTCCATGCAACCTCATGTAGTGGGGGTACCATGGGCTTGGGTCAATATTTTTCAGCGTTTGTCCAACATTGTCATTAACTACGGTAGGGCCAAAAGGTCCCGAGATTATATAGGCCGGACTATTATATGCCAAGGGAACCATTTGTATATTTTTGAGGGCATAAGCCCCGTGATGTATACTAAACCTTATTTTTTGAGGCATTCACGCCCACCTATGTACTCCTGACATTTTGACATATGTGTGTGTGTGTGTGTGTGAGTGCATGCTTCTTTTTATGTGTGTGACACATGCCAATCTAATACTTGATTAGCTAGAGTATCATTCATTTGATTTAATCTCCTAGGAACATGGATATATGTAATTTAATCAGGGTAAGGTTCTAAGATAAGTGCCCTAAGGAAACGTCATTGTAAAGTAGGATCATAAACACGGTAAACTCCATTTAACTGGGATACAACTAGTTGAGCATCTAAGTAGACCCGGAGGTGAGAAATGTCATGCGACAAAGCATCATGAAGCAAATCTATCACTGCACTGTACTTGATGACATTGTTCGTGGCATCACCTAGACAGATACATCTGGAAGATAGCAATTGGCCTTCAGGTGTGAAAATCACAAAAGTTGTGGAAGCAAGCCTCCGAGTGTGTTGGCTAGTGTCATTTGCGAACCCAAAGAACACCTCTGATTCACTTGACATCTGCCATAGTGAAAAATATGATATAAATAATGACACGTCCATAAAGAAAAAAAGACAAAAAAAAATTGTATAAAAACTATACATATGTACAAGAAGTCACCCAGGCGACCAAACTAAGAGTAATACTTCTTGAGGTAGAGCCCATTTCTAGGATCAACCAAGGAATTTCCCTCAAATTCAACCAGATGGTAAGTTACCTTATTTAAGACCTCTTTCACGATGAAAGGTCTGAACCACATGGGCTTGAAATTGCCTGCCCCCAGGGGATCCTTGTCTTAATCATAGACTAAGACAAGATCTCCTTCGGAGAAAATCCAAGGATGAACAGACCGATCATATTGAAACTTGACTCATTTATTATGAGCCTCATTGGTCAAGGATGCATCATGGCATTTCTCACCGAGCTACTCGAGATATAATAGGCATTCTTAAAGCGATGAAGTGTCTGGAAATAACTCCACTGCCAACTTTAAAGACGAGATATGGCACTCAATAGGAAAGATTGCTTCCAACTCGTATACGAGTTGAAAAGGTGACAAACTGGTCAAAGTATTTACAGATGTTCAGTAGGACCATAATGTCAATTACAACATCAAATGCCAATTTGACATGGCAAAATTGATCGTTCGTTGAAGAATATTCTTGAGATACTTATTCATAGCTTCCACCTAACCATTCACTTGTGGGTAGTAGGGTGATGAATGTTCTTGTCTCAACCCAAGCTTTGATGTTAACTTGGACATCATTTTATTTTGGAAGTGACTACCATGGTCAGTGAAAATATCCTTCGGGATGTTGAACCTTGTTACTATATAGTTAAAAATGAAGAGATTTGTCGTTTCTCCATCATCGTTAAATGTTGGCATAGCCTCGACCCACTTTGTGAAGTAGTCTACTACTACGATGATATAACGATGACCCCTAGCTAAATCTGGTTGACATGTGGTAAAATCAATCCCCCACTTAGTGAATAGACCAACAACAATGACGGGAAACATGGCAGAAGGACGTGCCCTCATCTTTTGAGAGAAGATCTGACACGGGTGGCACTTCTTGACCGAATCAACGCAATCTTTGATTAACGTAGGCCAAAAGTAAGTAGCACATAGAATCTTTTCGGTTGTTTCCAACCCAGAAAAATGACCACCGCATGCTCCAATGTGGAACTCATTAAGAACAAGATCTACTTCCTTGTGTATAAGGCACCGATGAAGAATGCAATCTACACCTTGATGATACAAAGTGTCATCGAGTATGAGATAGTTTCATTCCTGATGGAAAATTTATCGACGCTCGTCGTGGGAGGAAGAAGTGGGGAACTTCAAAGTCTGGAGATAGACTATTATATCTCCATACCAAGGGTCCGAAGATGTGATCAGAAAAATATCTCCTTTGATAGGTAATTCTTCAGGCGTAACATCACTAGATTCAACCGGAAGTTCTGAACTAACTTCCGCAGACACCAATGACTTTTTGGATTTTGCGGAAACAAAATCCAAGTCAAATTCCTAGAGGATTACAATCCATCTACTGATTTTTTCACCAATGACCTATCATGTTAACACATATTGAAAGGGTTTCACAATGACAATGATGGTGGTCTTTCAAAGCAGAATGAATGAAGGAACCACTAGATAGCATGCACTATTGCCAATGCGAGTTTCTCAACATGGGAATAGTTGAGTTCCAACCCAACCAGGCCTCAGCTCAGGTAATAAATAACATTCTCCTTGAGTGGATCATCTTCTTGAACCAAGACCATGTTGATGGTTGACTCTGCAATAGCCAAGTACAAAAAGAAATATTTGTTATAATCAGGAGGTCGAAACAGAGGGGAAGATGAAAGGGTGCATTTCAACACTTCAAAAGAGCATTGAGTGGCTTCATCCCAATAGAAAGGGACTCCCTTTTTCAATAAACACATGAACCCTTTAGTGATCTCAGCGTAGTTTGGGAAAAAAATTCGAAGAAAGTTTGCTTTCCCCTGTAAGATTTGAAGTTGGGGTATTGTGCACAGGGGAGGCAACTGAACTATCACCTAAACTTTAAGAGGATCGACCATGATCCTTGTTTTTGAAACAATGAAACCTAAGAGATGACCTGACGTCACGCATAAACTACACTTTTTAGGATTTAATCGAATCTGATAGTAGCGATATCATTCGAAGATTAGTCGGAGGTGTGTGGGATGATCAAATCTCTTGTGAGAGCATGATACTAGATCATCAAGATAAGACTCGACTATATGTCTAAGGTCATGGAAATAAAAAGAAATGGCCCGCTGAAAAGTGGCTCCAACATTCTTCAGGTTAAAAGGCATCTTACGATAAGTGAATGTGCCCCAAGGACAGATAAAAGTTTTTTTATGCTGGTCTTCGGGTTTGATCTGAATCTGGTTATATCCCGAAAAACCATCCATGAATGAAAATACCTCACAGCCTGCACATTCATCGAAAATCTGATCGATGAATGGGGTGGGAAAATTATCTTTCGGACATGCCTTGTCAAATTCACAGAAGTCCATGCACACGTGAATTGTACCTTGTTTTTTGTTAACCGGAATGGGATTTGACACCCACTTCATCAACTGTATGGGGTAGATAAAACTGGCTTTAAGAAATTTCTCTACTTCAACCTTAATCATTGTCTCTTTCTGAGGATTCCTCAGACGAAGCTTCTGTCGAACCATCTTGGCATTAAGATAATTCATTATCTCATGTTCGACGATTCTTGGATCTATGCCTGGAATTTCCTTGTAAGGAAAAACATTCGCGGGATTCCTTAAATATCTTTGCATAAATGTGAATCTCTTTGGGGGAGAAGTCTGCTTCAACAAAAAAATTCTCCACGACGTCAGGGGTTCTAGAGATATCTATAGGGATCGTTTCAGTGATACTCTCCATATTACCCTCGGTGTAAACTATGTGCGTAGCCATGGGATTAATAGGAAAAGACCTATCTCCAGCCATAGTCAACACAAATTCACCTGCCTCTATTCTTCTCAACTCCGGTAGGAAATAATATATGTGATGGAGATCATCCCAGAGTCTGCCTTGACCAATCATTGCCTCAATAATCACCTCATCTGAGGGAAATACAAGGTCTAAAGAATATGTACTAGTAATTGAATCTTGAGCCCAAATAGGCTTAAGAACTGGATCTAACTCTTGTGTGGGAGTTGGATCAGGGTCGGTCGAAGATTGTTGGACAATGATGTACACAAATTTTTTCACGAACAAGGGCATGGACATGAAAAAATTCCATGTCCCTTCCATTGAGGCTGATGGGGAAGGAAGATTCCATGGATCATGAAAGTAAGTCGTTTAGAACGATGACATTTGAAAAAATCCATCCCTAGGCTGGTCGAGGGTAGTCTATATAAGATTGACATCGCCAAAAGGAGGTGGGTAATTGAAAGTACCCATCAATGATGGGAACAAACCAACCCCTACATTGATGGTGTCGAGCTGAGGGTTATCAATCATCGGGACCATGGATGCTCCCGATGAAGGGTCAGGATGGGAGAAGGATAACTAGTCAATGGTCACGATTCATCCCTAGTGTAGAAACAACAAGACCTGAAAAACTGTAGCAACCACTGCATGAATTGCATAGGTCCAACTCCTTCCTAACAGAAGGTTGTAGTCGAGAGGTGCATTGACCACTTCAACTTCGATGCACATGGTATTTCCTCCTAACTGCACGGGGAAATAAGGAATGATTTTTTGTGGTCAAAATGAATGATCATTGAATGTTGTAAGGAATGTAGGTGACAGAGACAAAACAGGTTGGCCAATGGCCTTCCAACATGTCAACAACATCACGCAAGTAGAATCGCCCTCATCAACCACCGTATAGAAGATATTTCAAGTAAACGATTTCATGGTGCAAGCCACTACTATCTAAAACGCAATGTGGTAAGGAAGACAAGGTTTCAATTCAGTTGGATCGAGAATAATCGATCCTGGGTTACAAGTATTTGCAGATCCCAAGGTGGATAACAAAGCCTTTCTCTGTGAAGGGAATCTATGGAGGACCTCCAAAGTGGACATTGCGCAAGGGGTTTATGCCAAATATTCCACAACAAAGTAGTTATGGGCAACCCTCGAGTTCAAATTATGAGAATCTTTCTTGAACACACCTTTGGGGATGCATGTCATTGTTTCCCCGTCATCTTCTTAATCTGAAGAGAAACTGGTGAGTTTGTGACTTATTTACCCTTTTCGATAGATTCTAGAATTATTTAATCTTGGGTCCTAGTCTCTATATGAGCGTCACCTTTCAACATATAAACATTCACGGCTGAGGTATTACTAGTAGACGTGGGGGTCCATGACTGCCCCCTTCCTCACTCGAAAATGATAAGGCTTGAGCCATGTTTTTCCCATGTGGAAATGGGGTCATTAGGACATCAGGTTGTTGTTGTGCCAATAGCTTCTGGGCCTCCGCAAGTCGAGGGCACAGGTGAGTCAGGTGGTCCTCTATGCAAAGGTTACACAGATACTTTGACTCTCTCTTCTCCGTGTTTCCCCTACCAACATTGTTATTAGCCTTTTTTTCCCCTTTACCCTTCTTGTTTCGTTGTTTTTTCTTTCCTTCAGGCTACTGGTTTTCCTTTGGGTTCATCTCCTGCACACTTTGTATGTATGAAATTTGGGTAAGGGGAATAGTCGAACCATAGGTATGGCTAGCAATCATTTGTTGTATCAAAAATTGTTGCAATTTATTTGACAATAGATCATTGGACTTTCCTTGTGTTGAACCGACTATACCATCGAAATGTGATCCAAACTTTGGTTTGGCCTTGTCGAGGATGGACCATGGCGCATCTGGAAAGATCTCACAGAGTAATCCAGACTGAGATTAAACTAGTTTGAGTTGTTGCACTCTCATTATCACCTCCTCCTCTAAACAAACTCCCAAAGTTGCAACATATTTGAATAGAACTAGTACCAAAGACTTCAGGAAACATTCCAGTGAGAAAACTGGTGGTACATGTACCTTAATCAATCTCTTTCGATGTTGTCATTCTTGGATGCGATCAGAGATATGATCGGCCTTAGTCTGCTCAAATTTGGCCAGCAACTCAGTATTGATATTGTATCTCATGGGTAGTTGGAAATGGTTTAGGAATACCATTTCCAAGTCACTAAAGTAAGAATACCTTGAGCGGTCGAGCTCAATATACCATTTCATGGAACCCCCAATAAGAGTGCGCTGAAAATTGTGCAACTATACGGAGTCGTCTCACAACAGTTTTGATGAGCACCATAAGTGGAAGGTTGTTACGTGATCACTCGGGTCTTCGCCAGTCTTCCCTTCAAATTTTGAAATATCTGAGGGCAACTTAGTCGGCATGGGGGGGGCAATGTGAATCATGACAAATCGAGTCGTTAAGCAACCTTGACAAGTCTGGAAGATGTAGTGTTGCCAGAAATGGTAGTTTGGGTTAGGTACTATGTACAGGAAAAAGGGGGCCTGAAGTTTGACTCGTGCCAGGTTGCCAAGAAAAGTTGGGTTGCTGGCCAGAGTTATGGTAGAAACCATGGCCTTGACCAGTGTACAGAAACTATGTTTGTTGGGATATCGTCGACTGATTCCCATAATTGGATGACGTGGGTTGGGAGGGGATTGATCCTTGTGTTGTGTTCCATGAATTTTGGAAGGGGATGCCCCCAGTTGATCCAATGGGCATAGGTACTGAGCCTTTCTCGGGGTTCCATTGACCATGGAAGGGGCTTCCCCTGATCGACATCCATTGTGATGGAATTGATCCCTACTAAGAATTCCAAAATCCTTGTGAGGAGAAAACTCATGTACTTTCCCCTTGTGTAGGAATAGTACCCTGTGCAGGATTCTGCTTCCCGAAATCTGGGTTTCTCCTAGCCGAGACAACATCCAAAGAAAAAGCATTATTACCAAATGCGTCGAACAAAGAGAAAAACATGGATCCCATCGGCATAGTGTAAGATGAAGGTCCTAAATTTCTTGCTACAAACAAGATGTAGTTAGCATTGGGCCCAATGGGTTGCCAGAAAGCACCACCAAGCGAGGGGGACAAAGGAGGTATATGACCCCCTGTTGATGGGAGAAATTGACCATCTGCCAACTGGGAGAACGAGTCTGGTCTGGGGTTGTCTAAGTAACCCAATATGTTTGGTATAACTTGTTCTGACGGGTTTAATGGCTCTGTTAGCCAATCTAAAAATCCTAAAAGAAACAAAGAAAGAAATAACTATCTAATTACTAAACACTATATATATATATATGTACATATGTATAATGTAACAGTTGTAGTTATATTTAAGCAAGAGATATACAAATCTTACTTATGTACATGATTTACAAACTGCAAGTTTTAATCGAAACTTACGAAAATCAATGTGAAAAATGATTGCTTCTAGGAAGCATATAAAGAAAGAACATAAAAATATTTTTTGTTTTTCCTTTATAAATATGAACTAATATGGAATTAAATAAACTAAGAAACGCAAACGTGTAGGTAGTCGAAAGCTGAACTATACGTTCTAGTTTCACTAATATGTAAATGACAAAAAAATATAGAGGATCTAACCTATTAGCGAGTTAGTGAGGTGTATCCAAGCATATGCATGAGTGGAGAAAATCCAACTGCCCTATCCAAGAGAGAAATCTATGAGGAACCTTGTGACTGTTCTAAATAAATTTAAAACCTGTATTAGCAGTTCAGGTTTCAATGATAGAAGAGGGAACACAAACATAAACCTGTGATCTCATAATTGCACTTGATTACAGTAAGATAAATCTAAAAGTAATCTATGCATTTCATCATCCGATTAAAACTCAAATATAAATCTTATCAATTTAATTGAAGATATGATCACGGTATTTATATTTTGAGAAGAAAATTATAGATTGTATTTATAATATAACATCTTGCACATCACAGATCATTTAATCTAAATATATCAGACCTATACATGTGGTGGGATTAAAAAAACATAAATGACAAGATTATAAACAAAAGTCTAAAGCCAAGATGCATAAATGTTGTTTCAGTAAGTTCTGGAATCACTCATCCATCTCTTACTCTTATCCAAGATGATTTCCATTACAAAATATGGAGTATTTAAAGAGTTCAAGTAAGCTAAATATCATATCTTCTAAGATAGGATCAGATCTCAAAAGGATCCAAAAGTTACAAAGATAGAGGGTCTAAAAACCACTCAATATCACAACATATCTTCAAAATTATGAAAGTTTTGTTTTTTATTTACAAAATAAGCCAAAAGAGATGGCTAATTAACTAAGTCCAACATGCTCCATCTCATGATATCACCACAAGATACATCCTATCCTGAAAGAAAAATGAAATGAGCAAATTAAATATTTATTTAACTAACATTTTCCAAATTTTATATGAGAATTGACTTGGCTACAGAATCTCACGATTCTGTAGCCAGTGTTATTATTAGCAACATAAATCCAAATCAATCTAGATTAATTAGAAAAATAAAAATAAAAAAACAATTAAGATAAAAAACAATCTTACCATTCAACTGATAACAAAAAATTGAATTACAATATCTCAGAGTTGATCACAGCCTTGACACTGTCAGCATTTTTAATTATGATATTGTTTATCCTTTTCAAACGTTTTCCTTGTCTTTGTGCATTGATCTTGAGCTCACAGTTTTCATTTGTCAATGAGTCATTTTGAGTCATAAGAGCCTTGATCTTTGCTTGAAATATGGGGGTGTCTGTGTAATACTAACCTATCCAATGTAAACAAACTTCAAAATGTACAGCAAGGGCAATCGGTTGAGAAAGTACGTGAATGTGTGTTAAATCACTACCACTATCCATTGTCGGCCTTTGACCGATTTTGATACCCGTAAATTCCTTGTTGTCTTTCAAACATGGTGGGAGATTATCCACACAATCGAATGGTTCATCAGTTTTAGTGAAATTCATATCTTCTTGTGCCACAAACCTCTTGATCTCTCACAATCATCATGGATCTCAATCGAATCGATCGAGCTCACATGAGATTTGGATTTATTTCACAAACTCCTTGAAATGAGTCGGCCATGCCTCTTATTACGAAACCCTATCTCTTGATTTTTCTTTGACTATTTGCGCACATGTTTGTTGTTGGTTTTTGCAGTGGGATTAGGGAAAATGATTTTTTCATGCTCAGAAGTTTTAATAACCCTAGAACTAGCATCTTGTTGTTCACACGAAGGTTGATCGGGCAATGCCCTTTCACAAGGGTTTTCACACAAGAAATATGGCCCGTCACTGGAGGGAATAAGAGGATTATCTATCATCATCTTATCCATTATAGCAGTCTCTAGAAGGTTTATTGTAATGAAACCATTACGGGGTACAAAATTGTCCCAATCTTCACCGAGCGTTTTCAAATGATGAACTACCAATAATTTAATCAACCCATGGTGAAAAAGGCTTGAAAACAAGCTCTGTTTCTTATACCTCTTTGCCATTTTATACAAACTTCTTAATAAGTAAAATGACATGTTTAATTGGAAATCGATAAAATGCATGAACATTCTTATGTGGTAAAGGAACACCAAACCAAAACGGCCTTCACGGGTGACAAATTGTCTTAAAACTACCAACAAACCATGCCATCTACCCTTGAGTAAGGAGATCAGAATACCTTTGTCACAACATTGAATTTATCGAGAGGTGATGAATAGACTCCATGGTACCTCATCCAACTTTGATTTTTTAAACCATTTTTGACCAGTGAGGGGGAGGCCCGTTGCTTCACTCAAAAAAATTTTAGTGATCTCCAACTGGATATCACCCACCTTGGCTCTGCATCCATCAAATGCAAGGGAGAAATCTTTGGCCACTTGTGAGTTATAACCCTGGAATTTCTTGATAAACACATCCCATCCTATAATCTTCATATCCTCACTCGCATCATCATACAACAGCAAAGTTTGGGATCCATTTGGCTCAATTCAGATGACGGGGGCCATAAGGGTTTGAACAGAGAGTCACGAAGGCGACAAGAACTTGTTGTGGGCTTAAGAGGTACCAGAAAAAAGGGAAAGTATGAGCCAAAAACAAAGGAGTAAAACTAGCAGTCATCCCAACATGACCATAATGTGAGCATAAGGGGTTTCAAGCCATGAAAATCGGGCGTTTCAGGTAATGAATGCTTGGAGTACAGAGTAACTCAAGACCCTAGCTCGTACTGAGGGATCTGTCAATTCAAACTAACAACTGAAACGAATTACAGGGTACGTTCCAGGTGTGTTTAATTTTCATCAAATGTAATGGGTGAAGTCGATTTGCAAAGGTTAGGAAAAGATGTGTTTTACAAGCCAAAATCATATAGAAAATTTAAAAACAAAGTTGATTTGCCAAGAATTTTAAATGAAACAAGCCTATAGTCCATTTTCCAATCGATTCTTGGTATACAAAGCATCCAAGATATAAATTTCAATCCAAGAACAACTCAAAATAAGTGTTTCATTGATATATGATAAGCTCAAAGAAAAACAACATTCATTAAAAGAGGTTTAAACACATTGACCCTTTTAGGACCAAGCCTTAGATTAAATTGYGATACGATTTAAAGTTTTAATGATTCATTCATGCTTTCAGTCATGAATGAAGCACGAAAATGCAAGATAAAAATAAGTAGTAACAATCAAAACACCCCTTTTACAACCGAAWAGTCATCTTCAAATAGAAATATTTACAGGATCAGGCGTAGTCAGCTACAGGAATTATCATTTGTCACTTGAAAAAGAAAAAAATCATGTAGGGTTGCCACCAATGGTGAATTACTGGGAGAAGCAGTTATCTCTGCATCATCGATGAGTTCATGTTGGGACTGTTTAGAATGGTTACACATCGAAGAATAGTTGAAGGACACCAAGCATCTTAATCAAATTCCAACAACCATTACACAGTCCAGCTTCAGATATCTTCATGTTCAAATGAAATGCGGTGACAAATTTTAATTACGAGAGAAACGATATTTTAAGCCAATGGCTATGATACTATTGACAGGGCCATTGTTTCCATAAGGCATCTATAGCCTCGACAGGGATGTCAATTAACCCACTCTGATGCCTCTACCCTATCCAATAAGTTTCAATTCAACATGAAGGGCGTTTATAATTAATATCAAAATTTACACCTGATAATTTTCTTGAACCCGACATTGACTTGCTGCCAGCGGGCCTGTTCAGTACCCCAGTGAAGTTGTCTTGGTACCATGCATGCATTTACCCGATGCCAGCAGACCTGTTCAATATCTTGGTGGGTTTACAAACACTTCCCACAACTCTTGAGAAATTATTTACAATCTGACATAAGTTTAATGATATTCAGAAGACGGGTGATGCTGAAAATTTCAGTCTTCAGAACACTGGACATTTTCCATCCTTTAATTCTTTTGTTTGACAAACTTCATTATGATCTGAAATTATTTTTCTGATGAAACCAATTCTTAGAGGACAAGAAGGCATGATTAAGTCACTTTCTTTAAAAACAGGGACAATGTAAAGAGTTTTGATGATGGTCTTGTCTGCTCATAATTATAAAGTGAAACCATGAAACCTATTTTGCACAGAAAAATTTTTAGCTAGTTTGCGTTTCAGGAAATTACAACATTGATGCTCTAAAAGACCTTGACTGTAGCTTCATAATGAGGCATTATGGTTTCCCTTCAGGAACTAAAATGTGACACAAGCATGGTTTAACCAAAAACAAAGAAAACAAACAAAACAAAAAGAAACAAAAACCAGAAAACAAAATGAAAACAGAAAAAATATGTACAAAGGTGGGTATGAAATTTATCAGGAAAAATACCTCTTGAGAGCTTGGCCATTCACTGGGAAGGTGTCTGTATGTCCCTCCAAACTCTATAGGTGGAAGGAGCTAGGACCTAGTTTTTCAACAATTACAAAAGGCCCCAACCACAAGTTCTAGAACTTGGTGTGTTCCCCTTTTCCTTCGTGAGGTTTATCCCACTTGAGAACCAAATCTCGTACCTCAAAGTTTCTATCCAAAGTAGAGTTAGAATCAAACCAACCTTTCACAATCTACTGATGTTGATCTAGTCTCTCCCTGGCTTGTGCTCTTACTTCTTCTAGTTTCAACAAGGCATTAATTCGACTTTCAAGAGGAGGGCGGTACTCTTCCTAAACTTTCTATGATAATTGCAGAGAGGGAAGAAGAACATGGGGAGGGAGAATCGCTTCTCTTCCGTAGACGAGAAAGAAAGGAGAATTACCAATAGAGGTTTTTGGAGTCACCCTATCATCCTAGAGTGCATTAAAAAGTGTGTTGTGCCAATTCTTGTGGTTTTCAGAAATTGTCCTCTTGATGATCTTGATCAAATTTTTATTCGTTGATTCTGCTAGGCCATTTCCTTGGGAGTAATAAATGGCATAATACTTAAGTTTGATCCCTTTCTCCAAAGAAAAATCACTCATATTGAGGGATGAAAAGTAAGAATCATTATCAAAAACCAAACATTCGGGAATGTCGAATCTAGTAATGATATTCGTATCAAGGAAATATATCACATGATTAGTGTTTACCACTTTCAACGGTGCAGCCTAGAACCATTTGGTAAAATAATCCATTGTTGTAATGATGTATTTATGCTGCTGTGAAAAAGTGGGGTTAATCGGCCCAATGATGTCGAGACCCCATTTCTAAAAAGGCGAATCTATCGAAACAGACTATAAAGGAAATGTTGCATTTTTTACTCGTCCAATGGACTTTTGGCATATTATTCATTTACGACATAACGCTTGGGCATATTTGAACAATGTGGGCCAATAGTACCCAGCTCTTAATACCTTGTGAGCATTGGTGTATCCACCGAAGTGCCCACTAGCTACACCTGCATGTAGTTCAGATAATATTTTCTCTGCTTCATCTCTTTCCAAACAACGCATGAGGACATTATCAAAAATTTTACGGAATAATACATCATTTACCAACTGGAAAGGTGCAAATTTTATTCTTAATGCTCTTCTCTTTTTTGGATCGAGATGGTGTGGAGAAGAACCGTGTGTTATATAAAACTTAATATCATCAAACCAAGAATTAGCAACAACTTGTGTACAGTAGATTTGACTTTCATTATGCTAATTTATAATTGAGATGTCAATTTGAATTTGTTGTTCTTCAACTAAATCAACCACTAGTTTTCATAGGCCTTGACCTATGACAATTTGTGAAGGGGTTATTTCAAGGTCATACTCTTGTAAAAATGTCATTCAGTTTGCCCGTTTTTCACCTAATTCTTTTTGTACTAACAAGTTTCTGACAGCAGGATAAGACAATAACTTTAGTTCTGGATTCAGCAAATATGATCAGAAATGTTTCACTTCTTTGAAAATTGCATAAGTCTGTTGATCTACAACTGAGTAGTTAAGCTCTACTCCTTTGAAGGATGAGCTCATGAAGGCAATGGGGATTTCATTTCTTTCAACTTTATTTTGGGTCAACACAGCAGTATAATATCGGTCATAGGTGAAAGTGTAAAGAGTGAAATCTTGTGAGAAATCAGGACTCGTCAAGGAAGGGGCTTCCACTATGGATTTTTTGATGGAGTCAAAGGCTTGATTTTTCGATGGTACCCAACGATACTGAAAATCCTTTTTAATTAATTTTTGCAATGGCCTTGCCATTTCTAAGAAACTTGGGACAAACCTTCTGACAAAATTAATCTGGCCTAAAAAGGATTGCATAGATTTTTTGGAGGGGGGAGGAAGTTTGGCAATGGCTTGAGTTCTTTCAGGATCGATGATCATCCCGTCACTGGATACTATGAATCCAAGAAGGTTGACTTGTTCCACTGCAAATATTGACTTCTTAGGGTTGAGAGATATGTCGTACTTGTGACATCATTCAAGGATAGACCTAAGGTGAGACAAGTGATCTTTCTTTTTTTTGGAGAAAACAGTAACTTCATCAAGATAGACCACTATAGATTGATTTAGGAGACCATAAAAATAAATATCCATTCCCCTCTAGAAAGTGGCCCCGACATTTATAAGCCCAAAAGGAATATTCATGTAAGCATAGGTGCCGCATGGGGTACAMAAAATTGGTTTTTAACTGGTCTGGTGGAGACATGAGGACTTGGTTGTATCACAAAAAACTGTCTAGCAGTGATAGTCTTTCAAAACCAGATGCTTGCTGAAGAATTTATTCCATTGGAGGAACAAGACAATTATCTTTGTTAGATGCTCGGTTCAAGTTACGAAAATCGACAGAGAGTCGAATTTTGTCACTTTTCTTCCTTACGGGAACTAGATTAGACACCCATTGTGTGTGTCTGACTGGGAAGATTATCTTCACATTCAATAATTTATTTAGTTCTTTCTTGACCGTTGGTTCCAACTTAGGGTGCATCTTTCTCAGCTTCTGCTAAAAAGGTTGAGTTTGGGGTTTCATGGGGATGATATGTTGTATTATATTAGGGTCAAAAGTTTTTAAATCATCATATGTCTAAGAGAAGACATCCTTGAATTCTTTAAAAGTTTTATAAAAGTGGATCGTTCTTTCGAAGCATCCCATTCCCAAATTGATATTTTGTGGATTATGTTTAGACCCTAGATTTATCATTTCATGAGTCAAGGAAGAACTGTTCATTTTACAATTTAACGACCCTCTAAATTTGTGATGAAAATCATAAAACTTCTCTATTCTTACCATGGATTTAGGAAAGGAGTTTACCAGATCAGATGTTGATTCAAGAGATCTAGGCTCTGATACTACTGTGAAATTGCGGAGATTTTCATCATAAGTGCCTTCATGGATAATTGCACCTTGGAAGGTGTCCTCCATATGCAAGAAGTTGATGATCTATTTATCATAATCAAATACTCTCCAATTAGTGACGTTTTCTGGGACCGATGGTCTGAACAATAACTCGATCGAAAATGCATTTGAAGAAAGACCTTCTGCGGTAAAATTTTTAGAAACAACGTTAGCCAATAAGTCATCTTTAGAAATTCTTAATCTAGTAATGGAATTGATGTTAAATGATGAACATTTGTGCATTAGATTCCATACCTCAGTTTGGTAACTTTTCAAGTGTGGTGATAAGCAATGTATGGAAATTCTTACCTGCCTGACCACAATTTCTGAATCACTGAATACCATTAAGTTGTTTACGTCCATATCTATAGCTTTCCTGAGTCCTTGCAAAAGCTCCTCACATTTGGTAGTGTTTTTTGTGCATTCAAACTCTAATCGGCAGGTGATGAAAGTTTTATTACCTATTAGGTTGATGAGTACACATCCTTCACCAGCTCCTTCTTTGGATTTGGATCCATCGAAGTAAAGTGACCATATCTGAGATTCGTCAACAATGTTTGGCACATTTGATAAATTTGTTGACTGAGCACATGTCATGAGCTCCAAATGGTGTTCCAGATTGGTGATGGGGGAAGTTTCTTCCATGAAGTTACCAAAGAAGGTGTTCATTCCCTGCATTTCAAGTGAATTAGTGGAAGTAGTAAATGGTTCATTAGCATCATTCAAATCTGTCAAGTTGTGCTTGAGGTAATGTTCACGGTTAATCCAAATTTTGTTTGGCTATCCATTTTCTAGGAGCCATAAATGTGACCAATCTGTTGCAAAGTAACCATGTAATTTCTCAGACCAATCCCTACTCAAAAATAAACCATAGACTTCGGGGATGTCAACAACAATGATGTCAATAATCTGGTGAACTTTAGGATTATAAGATAACCTAACGAGCACATTTTGTAGTTCACCAATTACCTTAACATTTGTCCAATCAAGCTGAATAATTTTAAGACTAGAAGGCTGAACTTATCTTTTGGCAAACAGACAAGGGCATCACATTTGATCGTGCGCCAGAATCTACCATGCAATTATGTACATTCCTATTGAAAATTTCAAAAGTTAATAGAAAAGGTGGGATATTTTTGTGAGTATTAATAGTAGAATTCTGCTTATTTTTAGTCGTTGTCCCTGAAACTACTTTATCCACATTTGATACAGTTTTTTCAGTGAGATCCCTTTTATCTGGGGGTTCAAGTGTTGTTTTAGCAGGGACCTTTTGAGTTTTTTTAGAACTAATTCTACAATTTTCTTGTTGTTCAGATTGTTGTTTTTACTACTTTTTACGATGTTCTGAAGAATTTTCTACAGAAGAAGCAGGAATTTCAAAAGTCGTAAATAGAAATATTAGCCCTAAGTTTATTTAGGTCTTCAATCAAATCCTACTCTAAAACTGGGGCTGCTAAATTCTATTTTATTTCAGATTGTTTCAATTGTCTCGGAGGCACATTAGTACTTATTTCGGAAGAGGATTTACTCTGTGTTTTTCTTCTGGTATTGTAAGGATGGACAGTTTCAAAATTGGCTTGAAAAATACTGTCGAAAAAATGTCTAAAGACATTGGGAGATGACTCTGCTTCTTCAGCTACTTCTTCTTCAACTACATCTTTAGAATTCTCAAGGGGAACCAAGTTATCATGTGGTTCAAGAATAGTTTGCAGAGCGTATTGTAAGCTTTCAAAATTTAGACCCTCAGGGGTCAAATTTGGTCGATTGGGGGGAAAAGGTTTTCTGAAAGGAGGTTTATAACTTACTTTTCTCGAGGATGCTTCTTCAGCTGATCTCCTCAAGTCTACGACTTGATTCGATAATTTTTGGACCACCTTTTGAAAACTTTCTAAGTCTGAAGTTTCTAATTGGGTTTTGGTTTGGGGAGGCCTAGTAAGAATCTCTATTTTCTCCTTAGAAGATGGGGTTATCTCTGCCTCATTACTAAGATTATCTTTCAAGCTCAAAATATTTTTTTTTATTTGGCTTTCCTCCTCGAAGGATTCCAGTAATGTAGACTTCTTATACCTTTTAACCCAAATTGCTATACTATTGTGTATAGCTTTAGTGTAATATTCCATGATAAGGCTTTCTGCGGGCATTGAATCAGTGGGGATTCGGTTTTTTAATGTGAGGAACCTTTGGTTAAAATATTTTACTTTCTCCTTAGGGTTCATTTTTAAGCTGGAGAGTTCCATGACTAAGACTTTAGGATATTTTTCATCTCCTAACTTCTCTAGGAAACAGTTTTTGAATCTGTCCCAAGATACAATGGTGTGAGGTTGTTGGGAAAAATACCATGTAGAAGCATTTCCCTCAAACATGTAAGGAAAAATTCTACATACTACATCTTCATGTTCTACACTTCGAAGTCTAATGGATAGCATTAATTTCTTTATGTGATCCTCAGTGATTTTCTTAGAATATGGATCGAACTTAGGTAACCATTTCTTTGGGTGTTTTGGTAAAGAGTGTTGGGGTCCAGGTACACCCACATCATCTTGATCGAGCCATGGTATGGCGGGATTGTTTTGGTTTTCCATGGGTGTAGGTTGTCTCGAAGGCTGAGATGGTTCATATGAAGAACTACCTTCGTCACATGACTCTCCTCTTGAAGAGGATGGATATGAATGAGGTGGGGAAGGTGGAATACCAGATCCTCTAGCTCCAAGAATAGGTGTATCAGTAGGATTGACAGTATCGTCTCCTAGAGGGTTTAAAAGTAGACCAGTGCCTTCAAGTTGTTCTCTGATATCAGAGAAATATAATGGTTGAACAGGTTGTCTGATACGGGATAAAGCACTTTGTTTCCTTAAAAGTGATTGATGAACAATTTCTTATACGTCAGACCCTTGAGGGTTTGGTGTAATTGGCTCAACAGGAATATGAGGATTTTCGTTCAAGGTGGTTATTGTTTCAGAAGTAACGTTGTTGTCAAAATGACTATGTGTTACTATAGGGGAGCGATTGTGTGGGGGAGGAGTCTTGCGACTTCCACGTGCCATCAATTGTATTCAGGCCCTCCTTCTAGCGCCAATTGTTGATAAGAGAAATTGATTGTCTGTCAACTGGCAAAATGAGTCCGATCGGAGGTTGTCTAAGTAACCCAAGACATTTGGTATAACTCGTTCTGATGGGTTTAATGGATCCATTAGCCAATTTAAAAATCCTAAAAGAAACAAAGAAAGAAATAACTATCTAATTACTAAACACTATATATATATATATATAATGTAATTGTTGTAGATATATTTAAGAAAAAGATATACAAATATTACTTATGTACATGATTTACAAACTACAAGTTGTAATCAAAAGTTACGAAAATCAATGTGAAAACGATTGCTTCTAGGAAGCAGATAAAGAAAGAACATAAAAATATTTTTTGTTTTTCCTTTATAAATCTGAACTAATATGGAATTAAATAAACTAAGAAACTCAAACGTGCAGGTAGTCGAAAGCTGAACTATACGTTCTAGTTTCACTAATATGTAAATGGCAGAAAAATATAAAGGAGCTAACCTATTAGTAAGTTAGTGAGGTGTATCCAAGCATCTGCATGACTGGAGAACATCCAACTGCCCTGTCCAAAAGAGAAATTTGTGAGGAACCTTGTGATTGTTCTAAATAAATTTAAAACCTGTATTAGCAGTTTAGGTTTCAATGACAGAAGAGGGAACACAAACATAAACTTGTGATCTCATAATTTCACATGATTACAGTAAGATAAATCTGAAAGTAATCTATGCATTTCATCATCCAATTAAAACTCAAAGATAAATCCTATCAATTTAATTGAAGATATGATCACGAAATTTATATTTTGAGAAGAAAATTATCGATGGTATTTATAATATAAAATCTTGCACATCACAGATCATTTAATATAAATATATCAGACCTATACATGTGGCAGGATTAACAAAACATAAATGACAACATTATAAACAAAAGGCTAAAGCCAAGATGCATAAATGTTGTTTCATTAAGTTCTGAAATCACTTGTCCATCTCTTGCTCTCAGCTAAGATGATTTCCATTAAAAAATATAGAGTATTTAAAGAGTTAATGTAAGCTAAACATATTATCTTCTAAGATAGGATCAGATCTCAAAAGGATCTAAAATTTACAAAGATAGAGGGTCTAAAAACCACTCAATATCACAACATATCTTCAAAATTATGAAAGTTTTGTTTTTGATTTACAAAACAAGCCAAAATATATGGTTAATTAATTAAGTCCAACATGCTCCATCTCATGAGATCACCACCACATACATCCTATCTTGAAAGAAAAATGAAATGAGAAAATTAGATATTTATTTCACTAACATTTTCCAAATTTTATATGAGAATTGACTTGGCTACAGAATCTCACGATTCTGTAGCCAATGTATCTATTAGCAACAGAAATACAAATCAATCTAGATTAATTAAAAAAATAACAATAAAAACACAACTAAGATAAAAAAACAATCTTACCATTCAACTGATAACAAAAAATCGAATTACAATATCTCAAAGTTGATCACAGCCTTGACATTGTCATCGTTTTTAATTATGATATTGCTTGTCCTTTTCAAACGTTTTCCTTGTCTTTGTGCATTGATCTTGAGCTCATGGTTTTCATTTTTCAATGAATCATTTTGAGTCGTAAGAGCCTTGATATTTTATTGAAGGAAGGGGATGTTTGTGTAATACTGACCTATCCAATGTAAACAAACTTCACAATGTACAGCTGGGGAAATCGGTTGAGAAAGCACGCGATTGTGTGTTAAAACACTACCATTGTCCACTATCATCCTTTGACCGATTTTGATACCTATAAATTCCTTATTTTCTTTCAAACATGGTGGGAGATTATCCACATAATCGAATGGTTGATCTGGTTTAGAGGAATTTGGATCTTCTTGTGCCACAAACCTCATGATCTTGGAGTCAAAATCGGCATGGATCTTGATCGAATCGATCGAGCTCACATGAAATTTGGCTTTATTCCACAAACTCCTTGAAATGAGTCAGCCATGCCTCTTATTACGAAACCCTATCTCTTGATTTTTCTTTAACTGTTTGTGCAGATGTTTGTTGTTATTTTTTGCAGTGGGATTAGGGAAAACGATTTGTTCACACTCGGGATTTTTAATAATCCTAGAACTAGCATCATGTTGTTCACACAAAGCTTGATCGGGCAATGCCCTTTCACAAGGGTTTTCACACAAGAAATCTGGCCTATCACTGGAGGGAATAAGAGGCTTATCTATCATCAGCTTATCCATTACAGGAGTCTCTAGAGGGTTTACTGTAATGAAACCATTACAGGCTACGAAACTGTCCCAATCTTAACCGAGCATTTTCAAATGATGAACTACCAATAATTTAATCAACCCATGGTGAAAAATGCTTGAATCCAAGCTCTGTTTCTTATACCTCTTTGCCATTTTATACAAACTTCCTAATAAGTAAAATGGCATGTTTAATTGGAAACTGATAAAATACATGAATAGTCTTATGTGGTAAAGGAAAACCAAACCAAAACGGCCTTCACAAGTGACAAATTGTCTTAAAACTGCCAACAAACCATGTCATCTAACCTTGAGTAAGGAGATCGGAATACCTTTGTCACAACATTGAATTTTTCGAGAGGTGATGAACAGACTCCATGGTACCTTGTCCAACTTTGAGTTTTTAAACCATTTTTGACTAATAAGGGGGAGGCCCGTTTCTTCACTCAGAAATTTTTCAGTGATCTCCAACTAGATATCACCCACCTTGCCTCTGCATCCATCAAATGTGAGGGCGAAATCTTTGGCTACTTGTGAGTTATAACTCTGTAATTTTCTGATAAACACATCCCAGCCTAGACTCTTCAGATCCTCACTCGCATCATCATAGAATACCAAAGTTTTGGAGCCATTTGGCTCAATTCGGACGACAGGGTCCATAAGGGCTTGAACAGAGAGTCACAATTAAGGCGACCAGAACTTGTTGTGGGCTTAAGAGGTAGAAACAACAAGGGAAAGTCTGAGCCAAAAACAAAGGAGTAAAACTAGCAGTCATCCCAGCGTGACCATAATGTGAGCATAAGGGGTTTCAAGCCATGAAAATCGGGCATTTCAGGTAATGAATTCTTTGAGTACAAAGCGTAACTCAAGACCCTAGCTCGTAATGAGGGATCTGTTGATTCAAAATGACAACTGAAACAAAGTACATGGTACGTTCTAAGTGTGTTTAATTTTCATCAAATGTAATGGGTGAGGTCGATTTGCAAAGGTTAGGAGAAGATGTGTTTTACAAGCCAAAATTATATCGAAAATTTAAAACCAAAGTAGATTTGCCAAGAATTTTAAATGAAACAAGCCTATAGTCCATTTGTCAATCGATTCTTGGTATACAAAGCATCCAATATATAACTTTCAATCCAAGAACAACTCAAAATAAGTGTTTCATTGATATATGATAAGCTCAAAGAAAAAAAACATTCCTTAAAAGAGGTTTAAACACATTGACCCTTTTAGGACCAAGCCTTAGATTAAATTGCAATATGATTTAAAGTTTAAATGCTTCATTCATGCTTTCAGTCATGAATGAAGCACGAAAACGCAAGATAAAAATAAGTAGTAACAATCAAAAAAACCCTTTTACAACCAAATAGTCATCTTCAAATAACAGTATTTACAGGATCAGGCATAGGCAGCTACATGAATTGTCATTTGTCACTTGAAAAAACAAAAAATCATGTAGGGCTGCCAACAACCCCACCGTAAGGGATAGGATTGAAGGGGACTGAAGTTCCCCCAGTAGACCCTTGCATAGGAGTGTTTGAGCTCCCTAACCCCAAACCCATGGTCTGTAAGGTGGAGTAGGTAAGGACCGAGTTCGAATCAAATCTCGACATCCGATATGAAAATGGAGGGCCCGTCGCACTCTACGTAAACGAAGCAGTGGTATTCGGTGATGACAGTATCAGACCATTGCCCAAGGTAGAGTAATTCGAGACCACTGTGGTCTAGACTGGCGAAGGTGGGTTAGGAGGAAACATACCCCTCGTGGTAGTAGCTGAAATGGGAGTATGAGAACTCCCAGATGAAGTAGTATCATTTTCTTCCATAGCTTCTTGTAAGACTATCTGATGCTCGTAAGGTGTCACCTTCGAAGGGACAACTTGTACTAATATTGGCGCTGACAAGTCAGTGATCGGAGGTTTGGTTGGCTCAAGAGCTTCTGCTCCAAGGTAAAAAAAAATAGTTTCCTTCGGAGTAGAGTAATATCCTCTTGGAGCTAGCTCGGGCATAGTTTTTTGCGGCCAGATCGCTTCGAATGACCCTTGTTGGTCAAGTATTTTTTGTAATGGTGGCAGTGGTGGCTCTAATGCAACTAGCGGTAGGCCCTGGAGCCTTCACGACCGGTGGAACTCTTGATTTTCCACTTTGTGAAAATATCAGTGACACAGTAAGGCTTTAACTATCGTTTAAAACCAAGAACACACTAGAAAATTCCTATAAGATAAATCAAAACCACTATCTAGTAGGAAGAAAACCACTATCTAGTAGGAAGAATAGTTACGCCAGCCAACACTAGAGAAACTTACTAATGCAAGTGAAAATCAAACACAGAAGCACCCTCCGGGTATACTCTGTAGAGTGTGACCCGATGTCTTCCCTAAGTACCGCGGTATACCCTTGCAGTCACCTGTGTAACTCTCTATAACATAGGCAACTAAGTTGCTAGTTCACAAACAGTCACAAGGCGGGTACAGTCGATAGTCGAGTGGACCGCAAAGAGCAGGATAACAAGCCCGAAACCTATTGAGGGTATCAAAATCAAGTGGTTTGGAAGACAACAAAGGATCTTGAATGGATTCAAGCTCCATGAAGCTCCGTAGTCAAATGCAGGCGATAGTATTCCCACGACAGATCCTCAATATGTGTCCCCATTATGTTTAGTCTAGCTTTGGAGGGATTATCTTCACTGTCGTTCCTCATGTGACCTCATTTTTATCCCCTATGTTAGAAGGGGGTCCTAGATAACTTTCACGTCACTAGACTTTAACACTCCCTATCTCTAACTCCAATGTTTTTTTATGGCCTTGAAGAGTTTCCTCTCCAACCTAATTCAAGGCCCCAACCCTAAACTAGTTGGTTGACCCTACAAACATAAAAGTCTACTTAATTTTACATTTAGCGTTCATTTTAATGGCTTTATTAACTCAAATTATATGGTGGTGAAACTAGTGATGTTATGAGAGACGAAAAGAGGATAAAAAGATGAAACTTTGAAAGAAAAAATACTTCTAGTCAAAAGTAAAGATTTACAACTAACTCTTTGTAACTAACTTTTATTTAACTAACTTTTTCCAATATCTTTAAAAAGAAGACCTAAAATGAAATTTTGCTTGACTACAAGCTACTTAAGCTTCAAGAAATTAGTAAAGAACTTAAAAGMAGACTCTTTTTCCTTTCTAGTAAAATAACTAACTCCAACTACTTTACCAAACTGAAAATAAAAAATATATATTTTTAAATGCTTCAAWCGAAAAAACTAAAATAATTTGTTTTTCTCTTTTCTCAAAGCAAATGAAAGGGGTAAAAAGAACAAAAAGACTGACACAGATCTTTGACCTACTGTGGATCGTAGGGAATCACTAAAGAAACCAAACATGCAGATCAATAATTCAAAGACTTGCTTGAAACCCTTTTAGAAGTAAACACAAGAAACTTCTGAATTCTAACACAAGTTATGGTTGTAAAAACAAAGACTTTGAACTCTATCAAGAAACCATGAGAAGTATAAACCTCAATCAGGAAACGGGTTGGTTGCCTCTTTTTTTTTTTCTTGAACCAGATACGTTATTGTTGCTTCAGCAGCCTGTGTATGTATGCGAGTTATTTACTGAGGAGGACATGTATGTACGCGGGCTGACCCAAATAAAGGAGCATACAACTCTTTACTTCCCTAAAAAAAGAAACAAAACAAATAGTATTATAGAGCAGGGAGAACTGGTATGGCACCTGAAGGTGACCAGAATCCCTTAAAAGACTCATAAGACTCAATAGAAACTTGAAAGGCAAAAAAACCAATCAGACAACCCAAAATCCCCTAAAACCATTGAGGCTTCCCCAGTATGGTCGCCAATTCTGCTAGCGAGAAAAAAAACCCTATGACTACACCAGGGTTCAGAATGTAGGCAGATCAATTAACCGTCTAAAATTCAAGTACTTCTCTAAACCACCCCAAACATACCGAAACTTATACAAGAAAAGAAAAGATGAGGGAGATCGGGTAACTATACCTCTACTCTGTGTCTGGTGATGATCCCCTCTCGCTTGAAAGCTTCGCTGACTACACGCCTCCTCCTAGGGATGACCTACATTCAAAGGTTGACAAACAGAAAACTAAAAGCGTGTTATTTCATATACAAATTAGGCTTAGATGTTAGAATGTCAAAACATAAGCCAATAAAATCATTCAATACACCATGATTTGGGACAAGAAAAGTAATTCTTTTATTAATAACTCAATGATTATACCTTTACAATCAAACCCATCTACTACTCCACAAACGTGGTCTAGGCTCCTCTTCACCAAGCTCCAAGTGCACCTTTGTATGGCTTTTCCTCTCGACCTTCTGATCTCTTCTTGGGAAGTGAATGGGTTCTGATGGAGGAAGAAGGGATAATGAGGAAATGCTAAGGCAATTCTCACAAAAGGGTTTCAATAACTTGGGCAAGGAGGGGATGTGAAACGAAAGAGTTTCAATGTTCTTATGTCTATATGTAAAATGAGACCCCAAAACCTCCTTTTATATGAAAAAAAGATGGTTATTCAATTGGGTGACGGGCTATAGATGGTGGATTAGTTGGGAAACTACCCAATAGCCCGTAATCTCAACGAATTCCTTGCAACTTTTTATTTTTTGAAAATTTTGCAAGTATAGACGGGTTGTAATGGTGCAACGTGCATGCGTATGCAAGTTGTAGTGGTGAAACAATCATATGTATGTGGAAAGTAGTGGCATAGGGCGCGTACATCTTCAAAAAATTGGTTTTTAAGAAGAGAAACTCTGCAATGCTTTGGAAAAAAATGCAAGTAAGAGGGCCAAAGGCCAGGTATGCATGTGTAGATAAATTTAGGGTTATAACAGTCTCTCCTAGAGTTTGGAGAAAGTGGTGGACCTGTAGATGACCAGCTTCCATATGCGTATATGTTTTGTATTAATGCCAACCCTGATCATCTATCGAACATTTCCCTATTCTCGATTACTGGTACTACGTCAGAAACATATTCTTCAACAAAGAAGAGGCACCTAGGGGTTCACACAGTGGATTCTCAACTGATTGTGGGTGAACTCTACAAATTGGGATTGGATAATATATTGTGGCACTATGTGTTAGATAATGAAAGGCCTGATATTCTATGGGAATGTCACGGTGGAGTTGCGAGAGGACATGTTGGCGGAAAGGAAACCACTAGAAAGATCTTATAGACAGAATTATGGTGGCCTACAGTGTTTAAAGATGCTAAGGAATATGATTCGGCCTGTGATGTATGGAATAGAGTGGGAAAACCATCACGTCGTCATGAGTTTCCTCTACACCATGTTCGCACACTACAAGATTTTGAAAAAATGGGTTGTTTATTTCACATGTCTGATAAATCCTTCAGCTAAGCATAGAAAGGTCATATACATAATTACCCTAAATTACTACCTCACTCACTGGGCTGAATCATAGGTTGTTTGGGAATGCTCTATGACCACCACTACATGGTTTCTTTTTTAGAATGTTAATACCAAGTTTGGTTGTCTTCGGAGCTTGACCGGTGACCAAGGATCCCAAATTCTTAGTGAAACTATAGCGACCCTTACAAAAGAATTTTTTATTCAAAATCATAAGAGCAGTCTCTACCATCTAGAGGCTAACAGAATAGTGGAAGTATTTAATAAAATCTTGGAGATGGGGTTGACTAAGGTTTTTTGCACAAATTAGGATGACTGGGATGAGCGGGTTATAGTTTTGTTATGGGCGTATAAGACTACCACAAAGCACTTAAACGGGTATACCCCATTTCAAATAGTATATGGTCAATAAGTAGTTGTGCTAGCTGATTTTCTCACCCCAATTCTAGTCATTGTGCAAGCTACCAAGATGACTGAGGATGAATCCATTGTTGTGCGGGTGGAGAAACTATTGGAACTTGAGGAAGCTAGGTTCTTATTATATTTTCATCATACTACGGAAAAATCCCATCAAAAGGCCTGGCATGATCGACATATAGAGCATAAATCATTTGAGCAAGGTGACTCTATGCTCTTATATGACAAGTATCATAAACATACAGGAAAGCTCCAAATGCATTAGCTTGGTCCTTTTATAGTTGCGGAAATACGTGAATATGGAGCTATCAAATTGGTGCAGCTCGATGGAATTCTTTGACCTAGCTAGGAGAATGGAACATGCCTAAATCCCTACCTGGTTGCTGCATAATTACAGTTTCATTACACTCTTGGTTCCAGGATTGTGTTAGTAAGTAGGATTCATTTCTATATATGTTTTAATTTCTTTCAATAAATGGTGATGTGTTCTATGTTTACATATCTTAGTACTTCGTTGTCTTATCCAAGTCATATATCCTGGATATTCACTTTTTGGTTGGGGAGGTCATAGTCACATCCTCTCATACTTAATGTTGTTGAAATTTGAATGTTTTGCCCTTGTGTCATCATGTGGGTCATTAGTACCTTTTTACCCATCAGTATGTCTCTGCTTGTCATAGTCACTTAAATATTAAAAATTGTTCGTCCTTTTTTTGGTTCACCGCTCGCCTGTTCATTTACTTTCCTGACTTGATTTACTATCATGCTACCAACTTTATTCTTATGCGAGTACTTGCCCAAATCACATTGTGTGTTTTTTCACATTCAAGGGATTGAGTCAGCGTTAATTCCCACTCTTTTAACCTTATAATATTTAATGCATGGTCATCATGTCACCCTCCACATTTTTCTTATAATAACATCTTTGGCCTTTGAATCGATATTCTTGTAGTTTCATCACACTAACTGTATACTCAGTTCTGGCGTCCAGTGACCTCTCTGTGAATTTGTTTCCATGGCCCCATCCCCTATTGACTTTTTCTACTTATGAAATTATGCTAGTATGGTTTGTACCTTTGGTCAGGGATCTGTCCCCAAAGCCCCTTCTCCACTTATAGTTGTTGTTATAGCCGAAGTCATCAACCCCCCAGTCAAAGTTTTAAATGATCTCCATGGAAATGTGGAACACACATGACAAGTGAGCACAGACTTAAATGATGATTCCTAGTTCCCATCCATGTCAATTCATGCATTCCAATATTGCACCACCTTACCGGATAGTTTTTTCCAGTGGAATGGAAGTGGTTGTTCCTACCCCTACGCGACAACATGCTCATGAATCTTTGGGACTTACCAGTGTTCAAAACCACCAGTGAATTCACCAAATGCACTATATTCCTAATCAGCTAAGTCCAAAAAGGCACCTTTTGTCTGGATAAGGGATACCCCATACATGTGGAAGACATCCACCATCTGACAGGATTGTCCATGACAGGTCAAAATGTATCAGACAGATTCCAAGGGTCCAAGAAGCATGGCAGGAAAAAGGGTACACTTAGCCTCTATGAGATCTATGGCACTCATCAGGGAGGTTGTAGCACTTTGATAGAGTCTATTAATGATTCAAAGGTTCATTTTTATTTCTACCTCATTGTTGGAAAGGTAATAAAAAGTTTACGTAGAACAAGTGTACGTTGGATGCCATAGTGGTGGTCAAATTCCAAGAATGACACACCAATGAACTGGTGCTAGTATCTGCTATGATAGATGTTGCAGGCATGTGAAGACGTCCATGATCGGACCACTTATTTCATTTATGGCGATCTTCTTCTCTCTTTTTCGATGTGGAAATGGTAGCCTTGTCATGGTTGAAGACTTGCTCATGGTTCATATCCTCGCATTGCTAAGTTATTCTATTCTTGGAATGCTCGAAATTTGGTCATCAATGTTGTCGAGCACAATGTTGTCTTTGCACAATGGAAAAATGAGATGGTCACCACTACTCAGAGGCTCATTATTCCACAAGCGATCCTCAACAAACATACTCACCACATCTGGTTCAGTATGAGTCGCAACCATAGTTTTGTGTGGTCATTGGATGTTGCACCACTTTTGTTTCATATGACTCTTATTTAATTTTACTTGGATGTAGTGGAATTTTATAAGGAGATTAGAGTATGGCTAGTGTACCTATGCAAAGAGACATCGATGGGTGTTTCCTACACCCTATTGATCATTTCACAAAGGTCTTCCCTAGGAAAAACATTAGGTGCAAGCCTTAGTGCAAGAAATAGAACATGCATGCCAACCACCTCAAAGGAAGAGGTTGAGGAAGAAGAAGGGAGCACATCACTGAGAATTGTTGTTCATAGACCATTTCATCCTTTCTTGATGACACCCAGATCTCAAGAAAGAATTTTCGAGAGGTATTGACTCTTATCTTTCCCCAAAAGAAGTTGCATACCAAGTCCCCCTCCCAACCCACTGTTGACTCTCTCATTACTAATTCCATACCATGTTCCTCCATTCCACCACAAGTTCACACCACTCCACCACGGTCGCACACTAAAAATCCCACTTCTTTCACTTCACCATCCATACCTGTTGTCATGCATATTATTGACAACCCTCCAATCCAACCCCAATATACTACTGTCATCGAAGAGGCCACCACCTTATAGAAGGGTGGTACCACCAATGGTTTCACCATGAATCCATCCTCCCTATTCCATGCCCAGGATAATACTATATTTCTTGACTCTTCTTTCAATCCCACCACCACTATAGGTACCCCATCTCCATCCCCACCCACTTCTCCTCATATCCTAAAGGTCCACGTCCCTCTACACACAACTCTAGGAACCATCTCCCATCTATAGATAGATGCAGGACCTAAGACCCATGTTCCAATGGATGAGGGCCCTCTGAAACACCAAGATCAACCAGAGCATGCCCAAGATGACACACAATCGGTGCACAACATGACCTTCATCAAATATTAAGCGGCACCAATGTTGCAGGACCCAAAATAGTGTCGGCCATCTTGAAGATATTCTTGGAACAAACCATAGTGCTTGTCCCACTTCCAATGGAAGTACAAGACTGAGTTGTGCACAGCTTTATATCCCACTCACCTACCTTGGAGGGTGTTGGTACACCAATCTTTTCAAAGGGATCTATTGCAAGTGGTCATTTTCTTGCTTCACTATTTTCATTTGATATTTATTCAACCAATGGAGAACTTTCCACCCTCCCTGCACCCCATATTTTGCATCCAATCAGGGCTTCCACCGATCATATAGAGTAGAGAATCACCATAGTTGAGTGTAGTAATAAAGATATCACACAACAAATAGAACATTTGCAATAGGTTGTTCAGACCACTACTGCAGCTTTGGCAATTGAGCAGAGCTTGTAGGTATAAATTGATTCTATTGTTGATGTTGTGTCTGAAAAAATTATATAGGTATGGCCTACTCTTCGATAGATGGAACCTGATCTCCTAGAGTATGTTGGCCGAGTTTCACCAATGGATAGGGTCAGACTTCTCCTAGATGCATGGATGCAACTGGATGAAAAAATGGAAGATCTCCAGCACCAGTTGGATTCCATCCAGCTTAAGGAAACGGAGCAACCTGAAGACCCCCTCCAAAATCTTGAACATGTAGACAAAGAGGGCACAAATGTTAATTCCTCTCTTCATTATAGGACCAAGGAGTGTCCTCTACTTTTTGACATGGTCACATACTGGGTTGGCTTGTTCGACCAACGCAGTAATCATGTCGAAGAGCTATGCACACAACTGTAATACCCCGGTTTTGAGCCCCATATTAAATAATGTATTTTCTGAATTTATGAAAGGCTAGAGTGCCCAAACCATTTAAAAGAGGCTAGTGTTCCTAGAAAATGTAATGTTTTGATCATTATTAAAAATAAATACATTACTAGTTGCTAGACGAACACGGACAAGATTTATAGGGGCATATGATTCCACAAGAGAGGGGGATTGAGGGGTTAAGTATTTATTTTATATTTTATTTGCCCATTTTTTTTTTAATGGAGAATATGAGTTACATGAGCTTCTTGGGGGAAGGCCATGTGGTTCTTTAATTCCAATAATTATATAAACCCATCTTTGGTACTTTTGGGGGGTTCACTAACTCACTCATTGTTCATTTTTCATTGATCACGATGTTCATTATGTTTCCTCTCCATTCATTCTTTCACCCACTCTTCATTCCTCATTCATTTTGATCTTGTCTTGGGAAAGAAAAATGAACTGTGGAAAGGAGTCGTGGTTTGGTTGGCAGTAATGATTACTAGTGTATTCCAGCCATGAATTAATGCCTACATGTCTGAGATGCATTGGCATGTGTTAATTTTTTCCCATAGATGTGAATCCTAAGAGTCCCAACATGGATATTCTTGACCAAATGCATTGAAGCCCTGGAAGGAGGTGGACATCCTGAGGGACTGCGTGGAAAATAAGGGGGTCCATTCTCTTGGGTTGTGCACGTTGGGTAGAAGAGAGATGGTGTACCTTGTATTGTTGTGTGTGTTGAGAAGCCTATGAGATCTTGAGTGCTGATTGGTTTGGGAAGACGAGTGACAATCTAAAACCATCCTTTTGGATTCATATCCCTTTCTCGGGGGTGACATTATTGTTGAGACTTGGAACAACATTGTCTATGATTGGGTGGAACTTCCTTGGTCTGGATCCATTTGGTGATTCATTTCATTAAAGATGATTTTTCTATGTCATGTGTTTCTCTGCTTATACATTATTTTCGTTGTGTATTGATTAATATCTCTTAGATGTGCCTTTTTATGTGCCAGATTGTTGGTTATTACTATGCATGGCATGTTTAAACATTCTTTATATTGTAGCATGAATCTTGATTTCTGCATGTCAATATTTCATGCATATTTATTAATTAAAAAATTATCAAAAATTGAAATTAGTTCAGAAGCAAGCTTGAAGTAGCACGCCCAGCTTGTGGGTGGTTGGGTATGTTACAGATTGGTATCAGATCTTCTATTTGAAACATTGTATTGGTATGGGCCGAAACTATTAGACATGGTATTGTCCTTAAGAAAGAATATGTCCTTGAGATCTTAAATCTGAAGAGTGATAGTGTTGCAGAGATCATGCAGAAGCCTGAGTGTCATGCAACCATATATCCTTTATAAAGTATCGTGGAATCGAGACTATTCCCTTTTTAATTTTGGGAGTGATCACAGTCATTAAATCAAGGATCTATGGATCGCTAGTGTTACAAAAATAGGATCACAGAGAAATAAACTAAAAAAAATGTGGAAATAAAACACATAATATACACAATACAATAGATAAATAGATATATTTGGTTCACCCATTGTGGGATATGTCCACTAGAGAAATTTCTAGGTTCTTCCTTTTTATTATACACCAAAATGAAGGGATACAACCTATAACACACTCATTGTAACTTCCTCTTATTTCTCTCACTGTCTCATCTCTCACAATACATTATTTTCAATATGCAATACAATTCCCTCATAAGAGAGGGTTTCCTTATCGGGAAAAAAAACCCTAAAATCACTTCTACCATCATATCTGCGACGTTATAATGAATGGTCCATATTGACTATGAAATTACAATATTTTACAAGGAAAATTTTCCCAATTTCTTTTCAGGGGTGTTGGCCCCGAATCCCCCACCGAGGGGGCTACAAAAATTGTCGTCACCCCCCTGGTGACAATTTGGGGGGGGGAATCCCCCCCAAACTCCCTCGTTAGGTAATGGGGTCCAAGCAAAGTTGAAACAAACATTTGAATCAGGAAGATAATCAGACTCCACAACCAACAATCTCCCACTTAAACTGATCACAACAACTCCACTGTTGTTGTACTTGTTGGACTATACTCCACCTTGGACATTGAAAATTTCTCATCTTCACCTTCATGCTTGAAGACCAAATGAAACTGAGCAGGAACTCTATTTCTCCTTCATTACTCCCTTTGTTAACATGTCTTTAGGTGTTGGCACAGGGGAAAACCTAGGGTTCAAACCTACAATAGTGCACCAACAAAGCCCTAACTACCGACCCTTTCGGCAACACCTGCGAAGCAGATGAAGTCTCACCTGAGGTAGAGGTAGGGGTGATTGCAAGACTCAGGTGTCTACAACCTTAGCTGGGATCCATATCTGTGATTACACACTTAACAAAGCACTTAGCATCAATAGTTCACCTAGAATTAACCTGTATCTCACTCCACAGATAACACAAAGCATTGCAGTATATACTTAGATCTAAGATGATTCAACACTTAGAAACACACAACAGACCGGATCTGGTAGACCAAGCACTTAGCAACTTCATACACATCAGATCTATCATCTATACACATCTAATCAACACAAAGAATAAGTAAATCTATCTAAACATTTCATAGCACTCAACAAGAGAGGGAAACCACATGTAAGTAACAGCACAAAGCATGACACACAGATTTACATGGTTCACCCCCACCCTGGAGCTACGTCCACCAACTCTTCTTCTCTATTATTGCTGGCCAATTGGTTACAAGCACAAAACCTCAAAACCTACTCCGCGCAGGACAGGAGATCTGCGCAACTCGCTAGATCCTCCTTCCCTGAGAAGATCTAAGCATAAAACCTTCTTACAATCCATGCACTCATCACTTACAATACTTGCACTCAGCTCTGCAAGTATATCACACATATCAGCTCTTAGCACTAAGCCACTTCTCAAGTGTCCTAAAAAAGGTCCCTTCTTACATAGCCTAAAATTCTACTTATACATTACAAAAAGGGGCCTAAACATGGGTAAACCCATGGGCCGACATCCTGGTCTCGTTACATTATCCCCAGAAACCCAAAAAGGACCCAAAAAAGGGGGTCTAGCTTCCAGGATCTCTGCTTCGCCTTGCGCTCCATCTTTGGCAGGCTATCAAAGTCCAAAAAATGGTCAAATATGACCAAGTGTTCCTCAAAACTTGTTCAAGGGCCAATGGGCCCCCAACACTTACTTGTGACTCATCTCAAGTCATTCAGGTCTAGGTAACTTTGCCTCAAAGGTATCGATCTTGGCTCGAGCTGCTTCGACTTGTCTCTATGCTACTGCTTCTTGCTCAATGAATTCCTGAATAATTGCTTCGTTGATAGGTCCTTCCAGTTGTTGCTCGATTGTAACAACTACTTGTTTTAGTACTGTTCCTTGGCCTTCAATTTCTTCAAATAGTAGATAGGCTGCCTCCTGGCTCAGCTGGAGTTTATGGGTGACTTCCATCGCTCTGTTCTACATGGTAAGAATGAGTTGTTGGGCAGTGCGTTGTTCCTGGGATCTCTTCATCCTATCGATGGGTGACAGGAGCTTGAGTTGCGCCTGTACTGTATCTGCATGCTAATTTTCTTTCTGGAGTTGGGACTCCAATTTATTCAACTCTGGATCTTTGGATAGTTTTTCATATATCTGCGTGCTTCTGCTACTTAATTGTTTGCATTCTGCAGCAAGTGTTTTTCCTTGAAGTATACCTAGACGATTGGACTGTATACAACTTACTTAAAGAGCACATTGGGATATTACGATTGATGTTGGATTGTTGTAGACAGCTACATACTTCCCTTAATATGAGAAACTATATTTTTTGTGTCCCATTTGGGAATATTCTAGGTCATATTGTTTGTAGGGAAGGAGTGATGATAGATCCTATGAAAAATGGATTTTATTCTTTATATGCCTCCCACTACATCTGTCAAGAAGTTGTGAACAACCTTGAGACATATTGGATATTATCATCGATTTATCAGGGGTTACGCAACCATAACAACACCTTTAGAACAACTTCTCAAGAAATCTGAAGGGTTTCACTGGAATCAGGAATGCAATATGATGTTTATTCTCCTCAAAGAAAATATGAGTATTGCACCTATTCTGACTTATCCTAACTAGAAAATTGAATTTCATATACATATTGATGCCTCTACAGTTGCGCTCAACACTATTATTGCATAACCAGGGGAAGAAAACTTGGACCATCCTATATACTTCACCAGTCGCAAACTTTCCTAAGATGAATGCAACTACACCACAATCGAAAGGGAGGGTTTGGATATGGTGTATGCTTTACAAAGGTTTAGGAATTATTTTCTTGGAAGTCATTTTAAGTTTTTTACTAACCATTCTTCTTTGAAGTGTTTAGTGAACAAACATGTGTTAGAAGGTTGCATTTGCAGGTGGTTTCTATTTTTTCAAGAGTTCTCATTTGAGTTTGTTGTTAAGCCCGACAATTTAAATGTTGGGCAAGATCACTTATCTCTGCTAGCGGGAAAACCCCCCCTATGAATATACCAGGGTTCAAAATGTAGGCAGATCAATTAACCATCTAAAATTCAACTACTTCTCTAAACTATCCCAAACATACCGAAACTTATACAAGAAAAGAAAAGATGAGGGATATCGGGTAACTATACCTCTACTCCGCATTCAATGATGATCCCCTCGTGCTTGAAAGATTTGATCACTGCACGCCTCCTCCCAGGGATGACCTTCATTCAAAGTTTGACAAACAAAAAACTACAATAATTTTATTTCATATACAAATTAGGGTTAGATATTAGAATGTCAAAACATAAACCAATAAAATCATTTAGTACAGCATGATTTGGGACAAGAAAAGTAACTCTTTTATTAATAACTCAATGATTATACATTTACAATCAAAATCGGCTACTACTCCACGAACCTGGTCTGGGCTCCTCTTCACCAAGCTCCAATTGCACCTTTGTATGGATTATCCTCTCGACCTTCTAATATATTCTTCGGAAGTGAATGGGTTCTGATGGAGGAAGAAGGGCTAATGGGGAAATGTTGAGGCAATTCTCACAAAAGAGATGCAATAACTTGGGCAAGGAGGGGATGTGAAACAGGGAAAGTTTCATTTTTCCTATGTCTAGATGTAATATGATACCCCAACACCTCCTTTTATATGATAAAAGGATGGTTATTTGGTTGGGTGATGGGCTATAGGCGGTGGATTAGTTGGGAAACTACCCAATAACCCGTAATCTCAACGAATTCCTTGCAAATTTTTAGTTTTTGCAATTTTTGCAAGTATGCATGGGTTGTAATGGTGAAGCATGCATAAGTACACAAACTATAGTGGTGAAAAAAGAGTATGTACAAGGTCATTAGTGGTGCAGGTCATGTACATCTTCAAAAAATTGTTTTTTAAGAAGAGCAACTCATTAGTGCATTGGAAAAAAAAGCAAGTAAGAGGGCCAAAGGCCAGGTATGCATGTGTAGAGAAATTTAGGGTTATAATAGATTCCCCTTAATATGTGAGGTTAGAAGATAATATGATGGCCTAAATACATTACAAAATATTCACCAAATGTACGAAATGAGTGAGCCCGGGACTAGAGTTCAGGAGGTGCCATCTGAAAAATAACAATTGTCTCTCCGAGGAGGGAATACCCATGGTCAGGATGAAATAAATCATGGTTTCAAATCAAATAAACTACGGATCCATGTCATGTAACTATATAAATTATATCCACGAGAAGTACACAATGGATATACACCTCAAAATCAAATATATACAAGTATAGTATCCATCTTCAAGAAGCCAATAACGCTCGATGGATGGAGATGAGGTCTTCATAGCTCAAACAAAAACTTCAATATCTTCAAAACTCAGGTAGGAGTACAATGTGAGTGTATGAATTCACTACCCAGAGGTCTTCGATGGCTCTTCGAGAAAATACAAGAGGATCTCGATGATCAGGTAGAGAAATTCATTGATTTTGAATCAAGACTTTACTGGACTTTTGAGATGGCCAACTCATGAGGTCAAGAGACAAACTGCAGAAAGGCTAACTCAAGTTGGGTGAAACTTCCCTTGGAAAAAATCATGAAAGATGATCAGACTCAGGCATCATGACATTGACATAATTTCACGATGCATGAGGCAACGCAAACTCTCCATGTGTTTGGAAGAGTAACCAAATGGAGGAGGACACAGCTCTATGTAGTGAGAAAAAATTCCTAAGGTCATATTATATCCCAATGCTTGACGAACAAATGGAAGGATGTGCAAGGGAGACTCATTGTGCTACCAAAAAAGAATACATATTTCTCGTCCCCTCTTTTTGGGTTTTTTTATTTTTTTGTCTTTTTCAATTTTTTAAATAGCTTGAAAAAGAATAAAATAATTCTATGTTACAAAGGAGGAAATGAGTGTCGCAAGAATACTAGCTCCAGGAATAAGGAACACACTAATGCTCAGAGCAAAGAGACAGGTGCAGGGAAAGGAAAATCAGGGAAAATTCCTCCATCTCTCAAGGTGTCAGGTCGCAAAGACAAAGTGCTACAAGGCTTGTGTATAAGGCATGCTTCAAAAGTTCAATTGAGATCAACATGGATCTAGCATTAGGCCAAATAAGTAGAGATGAAAATTTTATTATCAAGACACAATGAAACCCCCTTTAATGTATTTTTAACGAGCCCAGAGAAGGTAAGCTCGGTAGTTTTTTCACGTTTAGAGAGTCTAAAAAAATGTAAAATAAGACTCCAAGGAGTAGCTTTTTCAGAGATAGTCTAGTCAGTTCGAAAAAGGGGTAAACTTTCACTGAAAAGACATCTATTCAAAACAATTTTAACAAGTGTGACAAAGACAAGATCACTCGGAAATATTTTGAATTTTAAGGAGTTTGAAAAGAGATTAACTATGGACTCATATCCTTTTTCTGAATTTAGTCCCCTTAGCTCGAAAAAGTATAAAAGTTACTGAGGAGAACTCTCTCGGCGAGATGAATCTCTTTAGGTGTACCTTTTTCCTCCATAATCCACAGGCCGAAAAAAGAGGTAAACTCATGCCAGTAGATGTTCTTTTGTACTAATTTAACAAGTGTGAAGGAACAATGTCACTCGGTGATATTTTCAATTTTAGGGAGTCTGAAAAGAGCTTAACTATGGACTCACAGCCTTTTTCATAAGTAATCTCCAAGGCCTGAAAAAGGTGATAAACCAAAACTAAGGAGAATGTTCCTTTTTCGTAATTTTAGTCCCTAAGGCCCGAAAAAGGGTTAAACTTATACCTGAGAATACTCTTCTAGCAAACCGAAGTTCCTAGAGTATACCTTTGTTCATACAATTGACCATCCAGACCAAAAAAGGGGTAAACTACCATCATACAGATGTGCCTTCAAGTTTGAGTTTGGCGAGCGTGAAGGGAAACAAGATTGCTCAGAAATATTTTCATGTTTAGAGAGATTGAAAAGGGCTTAAAGAATACTCTAGAAGGTCACTTTTCTCAGTTAATCTAGATAAGATCGAAAAGCATAAATATAGTCTCATCAGATGTTGCTTTTAGATTTGAAGGTGATCTTGAAAGACAACAAAGCTTGCTCATTTTGGGAGTCTCGAAGGTGAGGTCAAGAGTGATGGTGCATCAAACGAATGATTCTCACTCTCATAATCATGACAGGACTAACATGGACTCCCAAGCCTAAAGTCATTATAGATAGCATGGACACCAAAATGCAACAAGGATCTGTCTAGGGAATCCATGTAAAGGTAGGCTCTACCACCTAATCATGACACTTCTAAAGAAGCAATGACGGTTCCATTTCGCACATCGGTGGGATCGATCCTATGGAAAAGTGGAAAAGACAACAAGATGCAGAAAGTGGAGGTGAAATCCTAACTTATATGAAAACGTTGGAAAAAATGACTTTTATCAAACTATTTTTAAAGTGACCCACCTCCCCAAAAGTTACCAAACCAAAAGGCAAAGTGTATCATAACATCCAATAAGAAAATCAAGAATGGAATTAAATGGTTTCCAAGCCAGAAAAAATGATAAAGGGGGTCAAAAAGGTGGCAAAAAGGGCCAAACAATTCTATAAATAGAAGCTGACAACTCATTTTCACCATTGCAATTTGAAAATTAACCAAAAGGTAAAAAAGACCCCTTTTCTAAAGAAGTTGATTCTGGGAGCTTCAAAGGATGAAACGATCTTCCGCTCAGACCAAGTATGTACAAATGTATCCCTCCTGCATTTCCATTCTTCCTTTCTACATTTGTTTTTATTTTTTAGGGGGCATGCTCTCCCAAAAAGAGAGGCCATGCATGTACGCAGGTTGTCCAAGGACAACCCATGTATGTACAAGGCAGAAAAAAGTTTGCTAGCATACATACATGAATGTGGCCAAAAAAATTCACATACATCCTCAAAAGGCTTGAAAAAAATAAGAATGCAAGAGCTAAATTCCTTTTGATCGGCCATGGAACAAGATGTATGTCCATTAGAGGGAGAGGGAACATGAGGACATCGATATACTGGTCGATGAGGACCCTACTGCCATTTCCAAATTGAAACAATGTGGGCTCTGGAAGTTCTTTCTTTGTTCATTTATGAGGGCACAACCCAAGCTATTGAATACCTTGGTTGACTATTGGCATATGGATGTAGAGGCATTCACGATAGAGGGTCATTAGTTGACTCCAACGACTGAGGATATATACTTCTTGACTAGCCTCTTGAGGAGAGGGTAACCAGAAAATCTGCACACCTTTCCCTCCGGTACTTTCAACATTGAGTATTGTATCAGGATCTATTGTGAGGTCGGCACTGCAAAGATAGGTTCTGAAGTGCCCATTCACAAGATCACCAATTTGAAACTAAGGGTGATCTTATTACTTATTGGGCAGATTACTGTATTCGCGGTCCTTCACCAGGTTTCTCGAGCACACATGCATTGTGAAATTTAGTGCCAGGAGGTACATATATATGACTGGAGTATGACCATGCTCACATGAATGAAGAGGCAGTTGACAGAGTGTCAAGAGAGTAGCAACAAGAAATTTGGGTTTGGAACTATCCTATGCTCATTCTTCTTCAAGCGGGTGCCCAGTCTGAGTCCCAGGGAGACTGTATGGGCGCATGTGGCCTCCTTCCCAACAATATGTATATGGGTAGCACTGATTCCATGACAGGGGGGAGGGAGGACCATAGAGGCCTTCGATGACAAATTCTTCAACTGGTCGACATGACAAATTCCAACCATAGAGGACTACCCTTATGTTGGAATCAACTTTTCTAGGGATCCAGACATGCTCGTATATCCCAGAGAGGAGTGAGGAGATCTAGATACATGTTTTTTAAAGTTATTTAATTTTTAATTGTTTTTATATATATCATTTTTATATGCATCAGAGTACTAAATTTTGTATCTGTTATGTACAGATGTGGGACTAGTGTGCCCGACAGACTTCACGAAGACTCAACAACATCCTCAACCAGAGGTGGGACCAGTAGAAGCTAGTGGACCAACATCCGCATGGGGACCTCCAACTGGAGAGGCTGAGAGAGTTTTGAGGCGGGTGGATCAAAACCTCACCGAGCTCACTCGTATAGTTCCTGTGGCTGAGATCGAGGATCTCCTGCCTTCCATGCAACCTCATGTAGTGGGGGTACCATGGGCTTGGGTCCATATTTTTCAGCGTTTGGCCAATGTATCCATTAACTACAGTAGGGCCAAAAGGCCCTGAGATTAGATAGGCCAGAATATTATATGCCAAGGGAACCATTTGTATATTTTTGAGGGCATAATCCCCATGATGTATACTGAACCTTATTTTTTGAGGCATTCACGCCCACCTATGTACTCCTGACATTTTGACATATGNATATTTTTCAGCGTTTGGCCAATGTCTCCATTAACTATAGTAGGGCCAAAAGGCCCTGAGATTAGATAGGCCAGAATATTATATGCCAAGGGAACCATTTGTATATTTTTGAGGGCATAAGCCCCATGATGTATACTGAACCTTATTTTTTGAGGCATTCACGCCCACCTATGTACTCCTGACATTTTGACATATGTGTGTGTGTGTGTGTGTGTGTGTGTGTGTGTGTGTGTGTGTGTGTGTTTGTGTGTGTGTGTGTTCATATTTTTATGTGTGTGAAGCATGCCAATCTAATACTTGATTAGCTAGAGTATCATTCATTTGATTTAATCTCCTAGGAACATGGATATATGTAATTTAATCAAAGTAATGTTCTAAGAGAAGTGCCCTAAGGAAACATCATTGTAAAGTAGGATCATAAATGCAGTAAACTCCATTTAACTGGGACACAACCAGTTGAGCATCTAAGTAGACCCGTAGGTGAGAAATGTCATGCAACAAAGAATCACGAATCAAATCTATCACTGCACTATAATCAATGACATTGTTTGTGACATCGCCTAGACAGATACATCTGGAAGATAGCAATTGGCCTTCAGGTGTGAAAATCACAAAAGTTGTGGAAGCAAGCCTCCGAGTGTGTTGGCTAGTGTCGTCTATGAACCCAAAGAACACCTCTAATTCACTTGACATATGCCATAGTGAAAAATATGATATAAATAATGACACGTCCATAAAACAAAAAAGACAAAAAAAAATTGTATAAAAACTATACATATGTACAAGAAGTCACCCAGGCGACCAACCTAAGAGTAATACTTCTTGAGGTAGAGCCCATTTCTAGGCTCCACCAAGGAATTTCCCTCAAATTCAACCAGATAGTAAGTTACCTTATTTAATACCTCTTTCACGATGAAAGTTCTGAATCACATGGGCTTGAAATTGCCTGCCCCCAGGGGATCCTTGTCTTGATCATAGACCAGGACAAGATCTCCTTCGAAGAAAATCCAAGGATGAACGGACCGATCATATTGAAACTTGACTCATTTATTATGAGCCTCATTGGTTGAGGCTTCATCATGGCATTTCTCATCGAGATACTCGAGATATAATAGGCATTCCTAAAGCGATGAAGTGTCTAGAAATAACTCCATTGCCAACTTTAAAGATGAGATATGGCACTCAATAGGAAAGATTGCTTCCATCTCATATACGAGTTGAAAAGGTGACAAACTGGTCAAAGTCTTTACAGATGTTCAGTAGGACCATAATGTCATGTACAACATCAAATGTCAATTTGACATGGTAGAATTGATCGTTCATTGAAGAATATTCTTGAGAGACTTATTCATACCTTCCACCTAACCATTCGCTTGTGGGTAGTAGGGTGATGAATGTTCTTGTCTCAACCCAAGATTTGATGTTAACTTCGACATCATTTTATTTTGGAAGTGACTACCATGGTCAGTGAAAATCTCCTTCGGGATGTCGAACCTTGTTACTATATAGTTAAAAATGAAGAGATTTGTCGTTTCTCCATCATTGTTAAATGTTGGCATAGCCTCGACCCACTTTGTGAAGTATTATACTACTACGATGATATAACGATCACCCCTGGATAAATCTGGTTGACATGTGGTAAAATCAATCCCCCACTTAGTGAATAGGCCAACAACAATGACAGGAAACATGGAAAAAGGATGTGCCCTCGTCTTCTGAGAGAAGATCTGACACGGGTGGCACTTCTTGACTGAATCAACGCAATCTTTGATTAATGTAGGCCAAAAGTAAGTAGCACATAGAATCTTTTCGGTTGTTTCCAACCCAGAAAAATGACCACCACATGCTCCAGTGTGGAACTCGTTAAGAAAAAGATCTGAATCTGGTTATATCCCGAAAACCATCCATGAATGAAAATACCTCACAGCCTGCACATTCATCGACAATCTGATCGATGAATGGGGTGGGAAAATTATCTCTCGGACATGCCTTGTTAAAGTCACAGAAGTCCATTCACATGCTAATCATACCTTGTTTTTTGTTAACCGGAATAGGATTTGACACCCACTTCATCAACTGTATGGGGTAGATAAAACCGGCTTTAAGAAATTTCTCTACTTCAACCTTAATCATTGTCTCTTTCTAAGGATTCCTCTGACGAAGCTTCTGTCGAACCAGCTTGGCATCAGGATAATTCATTATCTCATGTTCGACGATTATTGGATCAATGCCTGGAATTTCCTTGTAAGACCAGGCAAAAACATCGCGGAATTTCTTAAATATCTCTACATAAATGTGAATCTCTTTGGGGGATAAGTTTGCTTTGAAGAAAACATTCTCCACAACGACAGGGGTTCTAGAGATATCTATAGGGATCGTTTCAGTGATACTCTCCATATTACCCTCGGTGTAAACTATGTGCATAGCCATGGGATTAATAGGACAAGACCTATCTCCAACCATAGTCAACACAAATCCACCTGCCTCTATTCTTCTTAATTCCAGAAGGAAATAATATATGTGATGGACATCATCCCAGAGTCTATCTTGACCAATCATTGCCTCAAGAATCGCCTCATCTAAGGAAAATACCAGGTCTAAATAATATGTAGTAGCAATGGAATCTTGAGCCCAAATAGGCTCAAGAACTGGATCTAACTCTTGTGCGGGAGTTGGATCAGGGTCAGTCGAAGATTGTTGGACAATGATGTACGTAAAATTTTTCATGAACAAGGGCATGACCATGCCAAAATTCCATGCCCCTTCCATTGACGCTGATGGGGAAGGAAGATTCCATGGATCATGAAAGTAAGTTGTTCAGAACAATGACATTTAAAAAAATTCATCCCTAGGTTGGTCGACGGCAGCCAATATAAGATTGACATTGCCAAAAGGAGGTGGTTAATTGAAAGTACCCATCAATGATGGGAACAAACCAACCACTACATTGATGGTGTCGGGCTGAGGGTTATCAATCATCGGGACCGTGGATGCTCCTAATGAAGGGTCAGGATCGGAGAAGGACAACTAGTCAATGGTCACAATTCGTCCCTTGTGTGGAAACAACAAGACCTAAAAAACTGTAGCAACCATGGCATGCATTGCATAGGTCCAACTCCTTCCTAACAGAAGGTTGTAGTCAAGAGGCGCATTGACCACTTCAACTTCGATGCACATGGTCTTTCCTCCTAACTACATGGGGAAATAAGGAATGATTTCGTGTGGTCTAAATGAATGACCGTCGAATGTTGTAAGGAATGTAGGTGACAGAGACAAAATGGATTGGCCAATGGCCTTCCAACATGTCAACGACATCACGCAAGTAGAATCGCCCTCGTCAACCACCGTACAGAAGATATTTCAAGTAAATGATTTCATGGTGCAAGCCACTACTATCTAAAATGCAATGTGGTAAGGAAGACGAGGTTTCAATTCAGTTGGATCGAGAACAATCGATCTTGGGTTACAAGTATTTGTAGATCCCAAGGTGGATAACAAAGCCTTTCTTTGTGAAGGGCATCTCTGGAGGACCTCCAAAGTGGACATCGCTCAAGGGGTTTATGCCAAATATTCCACAACAGAGTAGTTCTGGACAGCCCTCACATTCGAATTATGAGAATATTTCTTGAACACACGTTTGGGGATGCATGTCATTGTTTCCCCGTCATCTTATCAATCTGAAGAGAAACTAGTGGGTTTGTGACTTCTTTACCCTTTTCGATAGATTCTAGCATTCTGTAATCTTGGGTCCTAGTCTCTATATGAGTGTCACCTTTCAACATGTAAACATTCACAGCTGAGGTATTACTAGTAGATGCGGGGGTCCATGACTACCCCCTTCCACGCTCGAAAATGATAAGGCTTGAGCCATGTTTTTCCCATGTGGAGATGGGTTCGTTAGGACAGCAAGTTGTTGTTGTGCCAATAGCTTCTGGGCCTCCACAAGTCGAGGGCACAGGTGAGTCAGGTGGTCCTTCATGCAAAGGTTACATGGATACATTGACTTTCTCTTCTCCATGTTTCCCCCGCAATCATTGTTATTAGCCTTTATTTCCCCTTTACCCTTCTTGTTTCAATGTTTTTTCTTTCCTTCGATCTACTGGTTTTCCTTTGGGTTCATCTCCTACACACTTTGTATGTCTGACATTTGGGTAAGGGGAATAGTCAAACCATAGGTATGGCTAGCAATCATTTGTTGTATCGAAAATTGTTGCAATTTATTTGACAATAGGTCAGTGGACTTTCCTTGTGCTGAACCGACTATACCATCGGCATGTGATCCAGACTTTGGTTTGGCCTTGTCGAGGATGGACCATGGCGCATCTAGCAAGATCTCACAAAGTAATCCAGACTGAGATTAAATCAGTTTGAGTTGTTGCACTCTCATTATCACCTCCTCCTCTAAACAAACTCCCAAAGTTGCAACATATTTGAATAGAATTAGTACCAAAGAATTCAGGAAACATTCTAGCAAGAAAACTGGTGGTACATGTACCTTAATCAATCTCTTCCAACGCCGTCATTCTTGGATGCGATCAGAGATATGGTCGGCCTTAGTCTGCTCAAATTTGGTCAGCAACTCAGTATCGATATTGTATCTCATGGGTAGTTGGAAATGGTTTAGGAATACCATCGCCAAGTCACTAAAGTAATAATACCTTGAGCGGTCGAGCTGAATATACCATTTCATGGCACCCCCAATAAGAGTGCGTTGAAAACTGCGCAACTATACGGAGTCATATCGCAGCAATTTTGATGAGCACCATAAGTGGAAGGTTGTTACGTGATCACCTGGGTCTTCGCCAGTCTTCCCTTCAAATTTTGAAATATCTGAGGGCAACTTAGTTGGCATGGGGGGGCAATGTGAATCATGAAAAATAGGGTTGTTAAGAAACCTTGACAAGTCTGGAAGATGTAGTGTTTCCAGAAATGGTAGTTTGGGTTAGGTACTATGTACAGAAAAAAGGGGGCCTGGAATTTGACTCACGCCAGGTTGCCAAGAAAAGTTGGGTTGCTGGCCAGAGTTATGGTAGAAACTGTGGCCTTGACTAGCGTACGGAAACTATGTATGTTGGGATATTTTCGACTAATTCCCATAATTGGACGACATGGGTTGGGAGGGGATTGATCCTTGTGTTGTGTTTCAGGGATTTTGGAAGGGGATGCCCCCAGTTGATCCGACGGGCATAGGTACTGAGCCTTGCTCGGGGTTCCATAGACCATGGAAGGGGCTTCCCCTGACCGACATCCATTGTGATGGAATTGATCCCTACTAAGGATTCCAAAGTCCTTGTGAGGAGAAAACTCATGTACTTTCCCCCTGTGTAGGAATAGTACCCTGTGCAGGATTCTGCTTCCCAAAATCTAGGTTTCCTCTAGCCGAGACAGCATCCAAAGAAAAAGCGTTATTACCAAACGCTTCGAACAAAGAGAACGACATGGATCTCATCGGTGTAGTGTAAGATGAAGGTCCTAAATTTCCTGCTACAAACAAGTTGTAGTTAGCATTGGGCTCGATGGGTTGCCAGAAAGCACCACCAAGCGAGGGGGAAAAAGGAGGTATATGACCCCCTGTTGATGGGAGAAATTGACCATCCGTCAATTGGGAGAATGAGTTCGGTCTGGGGCTATCTAAGTAACCCAATCCGTTTGGTATAACTTGTTCTGATGGGTTTAATGGCTCCGTTAGACAATCTAAAAATCCTAAAAGAAACAAAGAAAGAAATAACTATCTAATTACTAAACACTATATCTATATGTACATATGTATAATGTAACTGTTGTAGTCATATTTAAGCAAAATATATACAAATCTTACTTATGTACATGATTTACAAACTGCAAGTTTTAATCGAAACTTACGAAAATCAATGTGAAAAATGATTTCTTTCAGGAAGCAGATAAAGAATGAACATAAAAATATTTTTTGTTTTTCCTTTATAAATCTGAACTAATATGGAATTAAATAAACTAAGAAATGCAAACGTGTAGGTAGTCGAAAGCTGAACTATACATTCTATTTTCACTAATATGTAAATGATAGAAAAATATAGAGGATAGAACCTATTAGTGAGTTAGTGAGGTCTATCCAAGCATCTGCATGAGTAGAGAAAATCCAACTGCCCTGTCCAAGAGAGAAATCTACAAGGAACCTTGTGACTGTTCTAAATAAATTTAAAACCTGTATTAGTAGTTCAGGTTTCAATGATAGAAGAGGGAGCACAAACATAAACCTGTGATCTCATAATTACACATGATTATAGTAAGATAAATCTGAAAGTAATCTATGCATTTCATCATCCAATTAAAACTCAAATATAAATGCCATCAATTTAATTGAAGATATGATCATGGCATTTATATTTTGAGAAGAAAATTATAGATTGTATTTATAATATAACATCTTGCACATCACAGATCATTTAATCTAAAGATATCAGACCTATACATGTGGTGGGATTAAAAAAACATAAATGACAACATTATAAACAAAAGGATAAAGCCAAGATGCATAAATGGTGTTTCATTAAGTTCTGGAATCACTCGTCCATATCTTGCTCTCAGCCAAGATCATTTCCATTACAAAATACGGAGTATTTAAAGAGTTCAAGTAAGCTAAACATCCTATCTTCTAAGAATAAGAGGATTCTCTATCATCATATTATCCATTACAGGAGTCTCTAGAGGGTTTATTATAATGAAAACATTACGGGGTACGAAACTCTCCCAATCTTCACCGAGCATTTTCAAATGATGAACTACTAATAATTTAATCAACCCATGGTGAAAAAGTCTTGAAAACAAGCTCTGTTTATTATACCTCTTTTCCATTTTATACAAACTTCTTAATAAGTAAAATGACATGTTTAATTGGAAACCGATAAAATTCATGAAAATTCTTATGTGGTAAAGGAACACTAAACCAAAACGGCCTTCACAGGTGACAAATTGTATTAAAACTACCAACAAACCATGCCATCTAACCTTGAGTAAGGAGATCGGAATACCTTTGTCACAACATTGAATTTCTCGAGAGGTAATGAACAGACTCCATGGTACCTTGTTCAACTTTGAGTTTTTAAACCATTTTTGACTACTGAGGGGGAGGCTCGTTGCTTCACTCAGAAATTTTTCAGTGATCTCCAACTAGATATCACCCACCTTGGCTTTGCATCCATCAAATGTGAGGGCGAAATATTTGGTTACTTGTGAGTTATAACCCTGTAATTTCCTGATAAACACATCCCAGCCTAGACTCTTCAGATCCTCACTCGCATCATCATACAACAACAAAGTTTTGGAGCCATTTGGCTCAATTCGGATGACAGGGGCCATAAGTGTTTGAACAAAGAGTCACAATTAAGGCGACCAGAACTTGTTTTGGGATTAAGAGGTAGCAGCAACAAGGGAAATTTTGAGCCAAAAACAAAGGAGTAAAACTAGCAGACATCCCAGCGTGACCATAATGTGAGCATAAGGGGTTTCAAGCCATGAAAATTGGGCAATTCAGGTAATGAATTCTTTGAGTACAGAGCGTAACTCAAGACCCTAGCTCGTAATGAGGGATCTGTCAATTCAAACTAACAACTGAAATGAATTACAGGGTACATTCCAGGTGTATTTAATTTCCATCAAATGTAATGGGTGAAGTCGATTTTCAAAGGTTTAGATAAAGATGTGTTTTATAAGCCAAAATCATATCGAAAATTTAAAACCAAAGTCAATTTGCCAAGAATTTTAAATGAAACAAGCCTATAGTCCATTTTCCAATCGATTCTTGGTATACAAAGCATCGAAGATATAAATTTCGATCCAAGAACAACTCAAAATAAGTGTTTCATTGATATATGATAAGCTCAAAGAAAAACAACATTCATTAAAAGAGGTTTAAACACATTGACCCTTTTAGGACCAAGCCTTAGATTAAATTGCAATATGATTTAAAGTTTTAATGCTTCATTCATGCTTTCAGTCATGAATGAAGGGCGAAAATGCAAGATAAAAATAAGTAGTAACAATCAAAACACCCCTTTTACAACCAAATAGTCATCTTCAAATAGAAATATTTACAGGATCGGGCGTAGGCAGCTACATGAATTATCATTTGTCACTTGAAAAAGAAAAAAATCATGTAGGGTTGCCAACAATGGCGACTTACTGGGAGAAGCAGTTATCTCTGCATCACCGATGAGTTCATGTTGGGACTGTTTAGAATGGTTACACATCAAAGAATAGTTGAAGGACACCAAGCATCTTAATCAAATTCCAACAACCATTACACAGTCCAACTTCAGATATCTTCATGTTCAAACGAAATGCGGTGACAAATTTTAATTACGAGAGCAACAAAATTTTAAGCCAATGGATCTGATACTATTGACAGGGCCATTGTTTCTAGAGGGAATCTATAGCCTCGATAGGGATGTCAATTAACCCACTTTGACACCTCTACCCTGTCCAAGAATTTTCAATTCAACATGAAGGGCATTTATAATTAATATCAAAATTTACACCTGATAATTTTCTTGAACCCGACATTGCTTTGCTGCCAGCGGGCCTATTCAGTACCCCAGTGAAGTTGTCTTGGCACCATGCATGCATTTACCCACTGCCAGTAGACCTGTTCAGTATCTTGGTGGGTTTACAAACACTTCCCACAACTCTCAAGAAATTATTTACAATCTGACATAAGTTTAATGATATTTAGAAGAGGGGTGATGCTGAAAATTTCAGTCTTCAGAACACTGGACATTTTCCATCCTTTAATTCTTTTGTTTGACAAATTTCATTATGATCTAAAATTAGTTTTATGATGAAACCAATTCTTATAGGACAAGAAGGCATGCTTAATTCACTTTCTTTAAAAGCAGGGACAGAGTAAAGAGTTTTGATTTTGGTCCTGTCTGCACATAATTATAAAGTGAAACCATGAAACCTATTTTGCACAGAAAAAATTTTAGCTAGTCTGCGTTTTAGGAAATTACAGCATTGATTCTCTAAAAGAACTTGATTGTAGCTTCATAATGAGGCATTCTGGTTTCCCTTCATGAACTAAAAGGTGACATAGGCATGGTTTAACCAAAAATAAAGAAAACAAACAAAACAAAAAGAAACAAAAACGAGAAAACAAAATGAAAACAGAAAAAATATGTACAAAGGTGGGTCTGAAATTTATCAGGAAAAATACCTCTTGAGAGATTTTCCATTCACTGAGAAGGTGTCTGTATGTCCCTCCAAACTCTGTAGGTGGAAGGAGCTAGGACCTAGTTTTTCAACAATTACAAAAGGCCCCAACCACAAGTTCTGGAACTTGGTGTCTTCCCCTTTTCCTTCGTGAGGTTTATCCCACTTGAGAACCAAATCTCGTACCTCAAAGATTCTATCTGAAGTAGATTTAGAATCAAACCAACCTTTCACAATCTACTGATGCTGATCTAGTCTCTCCCTGGCTTGTGCTCTTACTTCTTCTAGTTTCAACAAGGCATTAATTCAAATTTCAAGAGGAGGGCGGTACTCTTCCTGAACTTTCTCTGATAATTGTAGAGAGGGAAGAAGAACATGGGGAGGGAGAATCACTTCTCTTTCATAGACGAGAAAGAAAGGAGAATTACCAACAGAGGTTTTCGGAGTCACCCTATCAGCCCAGAGTTCATTAAAAAGCGTGTTGTGCCAATTCTTGCGGTTTTCAGAAATTGTCCTCTTGATGATCTTGATCAAATTTTTATTCGTTGATTCTGCTAGGCCATTTCCTTGGGAGTAATAGCTGGCAGAATACTTAAGTTTGATCCCTTTCTCCAAAGAAAAATCACTCATATCGAGGGATGAAAAGTAAGAAGAATTATCGAAAACCAAACATTTGGGAATGTCAAATCTAGTAATGGTATTCATATCAAGGAAATATATCACCTGATTAGTGTTTACCACTTTCAGTGGTGCAACCTCGAACCATTTGGTAAAATAATCCATTGTTGTAATGATGTATTTATGCTGCTATGAATAAGTGGGGTTAATTGGCCCAATGATGTCGAGACCCCACTGCTAAAAAGGCGAATCTACCGAAACATACTGCAAAGGAAATGTTGCATTTTTTACTCGTCCAATGGACTTTTGGCATATTATTCATTTACGACATAACGTTTGGGCATATTTGAACAATGTGGGCCAATAGTACCCAGCTCTTAATACCTTGTGAGCATTGGTGTATCAACCGAAGTGCCCACTAGCTACACCTGCATGTAGTTTAGATAATACTTTCTCTGCTTCATCTTTTTCCAAACAACGCATGAGGACATTATCAAAAAATTTACAAAATAATACATCATTTACCAACTGGAAAGGTGCAAATTTTAGTCTTAATGCTCTTCTCTTTTTTGGATCGAGATGGCACAGAGAAGAACCGTGTGTTAGATAAAACTTAATATCATCAAACCAAGAATTAGCAACAACTTGTGTACAGTAGATTTGACTTTCATTATGCTAATTTATAATTGAGACATCAATTTGACTTTGTTGTTCTTCAACTGAAATAGCCACTAGTTTGCATAGGCCTTGACCTATGACAATTTGTGAAGGGGTTATTTCAAGGTCATACTCTTGTAATGATTTCATCCAGTTTTCCCGTTTTTCACCCAATTCTTTTTGTACTAACAAGTTTCTGACAGCAGAACAAGACACAATGACTTTAGTTCTGGATTTCAACAAATATGATCAGAAATGTTTCACTTCTTTGAAAACTGCATAAACCTATTGATCTACAGCAAAGTAGTTAAGCTCTACTCCTTTGAAGGATGATCTCATCAAGGAAATTGGGATTTCATTTCTTTCAACGTTATTTTCGGTCAACACAACAGCATAATATCAGTTAGAGGTGAAAGTGTAAAGAGTGAAATCTTGTGAGAAATCAGGACTCGTCAAGGAAGGGGCTTCCACTATGGATTTTTTGATGGAGTCAAAGGCTTGATTTTTCTGTGGTCCCCAACGATACTGAAAATCATTTTTAATTAATTTTTTCAATGGCCTTGCCAATTCTAAGAAACTTGGGACAAACCTTCTGACAAAATTAATCTGGCCTAAAAAGGATTGCATAGATTTTTTGGAGGGGGGAGGAAGTTTGGCAATGGCTTGAGTTCTTTCGGGATCGATGATCATCCCGTCACTGGATACTATGAATCCAAGAAGTTTGACTTGTTCCACTACAAAGATTGAATTCTTAGGGTTGAGAGATATGTCGTACTTGTGACATCATTCAAGGACAGACCTAAGGTGAGACAAGTGATCTTTCTTTTTTTTGGAGAAAATAGTAACTTCATCAAGATAGACCACTATAGATTGATTTAGGAGACCACAAAAAGCAATATCCATTCCTCTCTAGAAAGTGGCCCCGGCATTTATAAGCCCAAAAGGAATATTCATGTAGGCGTAGGTGTCACATGGGGTACGAAAAAGTGGTTTTTAACTGGTCTGGTGGAGACATGAGGACCTGGTTGTATCACAAAAATTGACACAGAGTCAAATTTCGTCACTTTTCTTCATTACAGGAACTAGATTAGACACCCATTGTGTGTGTCTGTCTGGGAAGATTATCTTCACATTCAATAATTTATTTAGTTCTTTCTTGACCGTTGGTTCCAACTTAGGGTGCATCTTTCTCAGCTTCTACTGAAAAGGTTGAGTTTGGGGTTTCATGGGGATGATATGTTGTATTATATTAGGTTCAAAATTTTTTAAATCATCATATGTCTAGGCGAAGACATCCTTGAATTATTTAAAAAGTTTTATAAAAGAGGACCATTCTTGATCGGAGCATCCTATTCCCAAATTGATATTTTGTGGATTATCTTTAGACCTTAGATTTATCATTTCATGAGTCAAGGAAGAACTGTTCATTTTACAATTTAACGACCCTCTAAATTTGTCATGAAAATCATAAAACTTCTCTATTCTTACCATGGATTTAGGAATAGAATTTACCAGATCAGATGTTGATTCGGGAGATCTAGGCTCTGATACTACTGTGAAATTGCGGAGATTTTCATCATAAGTGCCTTCATGGATAATTGCACCTTGGAAGGTGTCCTCCATATGAAAGAAGTTGATGATATGTTGATCATCATCAAATACTCTCCAATTAGTGACGTTTTCTGGGACCGATGGTCTAAACAATAACTCGATCAAAAATGCATTCGAAGAAAGACCTTCTACGGGCAAAATTTTAGAAACAATGTTAGCCAATAAGTCAGCCTTAGACATGCTTAATCTAGTAATGGAATTGATGTTAAATGATGAAAATTTGTGCATTAGATTCCATACCTCAGTTTGGTAACTTTTCAGGTGTGGTGATAGGCAATGTATGGAATTTCTTACCTACCTGACCACAATTTTTGAATCACTGAATACCATTAAGTTATTTACGTCCATATCTACAGCTTTCCTGAGTCCTTGCAAAAGTTCCTCATATTTGGCAGTGTTGTTTGTGCATTCGAACTCTAATCGGCAGGCGATGAAAGTTTCATTACCTATCAGGTCGATGAATACACATCCTTCACCAGCTCCTTCTTTGGATTTGGATCCATCAAAGTAAAGTGACCATATCTGAGATTTGTCAACAGTGTTTGGCACATTTGATAAAGTTGTTGACTGAGTACATGTCATGAGCTCCAACTGTTGCTCTAGATCGGTGATGGGGGAAGTTTCTTCCATGAAGTTACCGAAGAAGGTGTTCCTTCCCTACATTTCAAGTGAATTAGTGGAAGTAGTAAATGGTTCATTAGCATCATTCAAATCTGTCACGGTGTGCTTGAGCTAATGTTCACAGTTAATCCTAATTTTGTTTGGCTATCCATTTTCTAGGAGCCATAAATGTGACCAATCTGTTGCAAAGTAACCATGTAATTTTTCAAACCAATCCCTACTCAAAAATAAACCATAGACTTCAAGGATGTCAACAACAATAATGTCAATAATCTGGTGAACTCTAGGATTATAAGATAACCTAACGAGCACATTTTTTAGTTCACCAATTACCTTAACATTTGTCCAATCAAGCTGAATAATTTTAAGACTAGAAGGTTGAACTTATATTTTGGAAAACAGACAAGGGCATCACATTTGATCGTGCACCAGAATATACCATGGAATTATGTACATTCCTATTGAAAATTTCAAAATTTAATAGAAAAGGTGGGATATTTTTGCGAGTATTAACAGTATAATTCTGCTTATTTTTAGTCGTTGTCCTTGAAACTACTTTATCCACATTTGATACAGTTTTTTCAGTGAGATCCCTTTTATCTGGGGGTTCAAGTGTCGTTTTAGCAGGGATATTTTGAGTTGTTTTAGAACTGATTTCTGCAATTTTCTTGTTGTTCAGATTGTTGTTTTTACTACTTTCTGCGATTTTCTGAAGCATTTTCTACAGAAGAAGCGGGAATTTCAAAAGTTCGTAAACAAAAATATTAGCCCTGAGTTTATTTAGGTCTTCAATCAAATCATACTCTAAAACCGGGGATGCTAAATTCTATTTTGTTTCAGATTGTTTCAATTTTCTCGGAGGCACATTAGTACTTATTTCGGAAGAGGGTATACTCTGTGTTTTTCTTCTGGTATTGTAAGGATGGACAATTTCAAAATTGGCTTGAAAAATACTGTCGAAAAAATGTATGAAGACTTTGGGAGATGACTCCACTTCTTCAGTTACTTCTTCTTCAACTAAATCTTCAGAATTCTCAAGGGGAACCAAGTTATCATGTGGTTCAAGGATAGTTTGCAGAGCGTATTGTAAGCTTTCAAAATTTAGACCCTCAGGGGTCAAATTCGGTTGGTTGGGGGGAAAAGGTTTTCTGAAAGGAGGTTTATAACTTCCTTTTCTTGAGGATGCTTCTTCAGTCAATCTCCTCAAGTCTACAACTTGATTCAATAATGTTTGGACCACCTTTTGCAAACTTTCTAAGTCTTAAGTTTCTGATTGGGTTTTGGTTTAGGGAGGCCTAGTAAGAATTTTTATTTTCTTCTTAGAAGATGGGGTTATCTCTGCCTCATTACTAAGATTATCTTTCAAGCTCAAAATATCTTTTTTGATTTGGCTATCCTCCTCGAAGGATTCCAGTAATGTAGACTTCTTAGACCTTTTAACCCAAATTACTATATTATTGTGTATAGTTTTAGTGTAATATTCCACGATAAGGCTTTCTGTGGGCATTGAATCAGTGGGGATTCAGTCTTTTAATGTGAGGAACCTTTGGTTAAAATATTTTACTTTCTCCTTAGGGTTCATTTTTAAGCTAGAGAGTTCCATGACTAAGACTTCAGGAGATTTTTCATCTCCTAACTTCTCTAGGAAAAAAATTTTGAATCTGTCCCAAGATACAATGGTGTGAGGTTGTTGGGTGAAATACCATGTAGAAGTATTTCCCTCAAACGTGGAAGGAAAAATTCTACATACTACATCTTCATGTTCTACACTTCGGAGTCTAATGGATAGCATTAATTTCTTTATGTGATCCTCAGTGATTTGCTTAGAATATGGATCGAACTTAGGTAACCATTTCTTTGGGTGTTTTGGTAAAGAGTGTTGGGGTCCAGGTACAGCCACATCATCTTGATCGAGCCATGGTCTGGCGGGATTGTTTTGGTTTTCCATGGGTGTAGGTTGTCTTGAAGGTTGAGATGATTCAGATGAAGAACTACCTTCGTCAGATGACTCTCCTCCTGAAGAGGATGGATATGAATGAGGTGGGGAAGGTGGAATACCAGATCTTCTGGCTCCAATAATAGGTGTATCAGTAGGATTGACAGTATCATATCCTAGAGGGTTTAAAAGTAGACTAGTGCCTTCAAGTTGTTCTCTGATATCAGAGAAATCTAAAGGTTGATTCAGTGGCTGAACTGGTTGTCTGATACGGGACAAAGCAGTTTGTGTCCTTAAATGTGACTGACAAACAATTTCTTATACATTGGACCCTTGAGGGTTTGGTGTAACTAGCTCAACGAGAATCTAGGGATTTTCGTTCAAGGTGGTTGTTGTTTCAGAAGTAACATTGTTTTCAAAATGACTCTGTGTTACTATAGGGGAGCGAGTGTGTGGGGGAGGAGTCTTGCAACTTCCACGTGCCATCAATTGTATTCAGACCCTCCTTCTAGCGCCAATTGTTGACGGGAGAAATTAATTGTCTGTCAACTGGGAGAACAAGTCTGATCCGAGGTTGTCTAAGTAACCCAAGCCATTTGGTATAACTCGTTCTGATGGGTTAAATGGATCCATTAGACAATCTAAAAATCCTAAAAGAAACAAACAAAGAAATAACTATGTATAATGTAACTGTTGTAGATATATTTAAGAAAAATATATATAAATATTACTTATGTACATGATTTACAAACTGCAAGTTGTAATCAAAACTTACAAAAATCAATGTGAAAATGATTGCTTCTAGGAAGCAGATAAAGAAAGCACATAAAAATATTTTTT
>JZKD02S2140327.1:836507-850233 GCA_000966675.3 Picea glauca
ACATTCATTAAAAGAGGTTTAAACACATTGACCCTTTTAGGACCAAGCCTTAGATTAAATTGCAATATGATTTAAAGTTTTAATGCTTCATTCATGCTTTCAGTCATGAATGAAGGGCGAAAATGCAAGATAAAAATAAGTAGTAACAATCAAAACACCCCTTTTACAACCAAATAGTCATCTTCAAATAGAAATATTTACAGGATCGGGCGTAGGCAGCTACATGAATTATCATTTGTCACTTGAAAAAGAAAAAAATCATGTAGGGTTGCCAACAATGGCGACTTACTGGGAGAAGCAGTTATCTCTGCATCACCGATGAGTTCATGTTGGGACTGTTTAGAATGGTTACACATCAAAGAATAGTTGAAGGACACCAAGCATCTTAATCAAATTCCAACAACCATTACACAGTCCAACTTCAGATATCTTCATGTTCAAACGAAATGCGGTGACAAATTTTAATTACGAGAGCAACAAAATTTTAAGCCAATGGATCTGATACTATTGACAGGGCCATTGTTTCTAGAGGGAATCTATAGCCTCGATAGGGATGTCAATTAACCCACTTTGACACCTCTACCCTGTCCAAGAATTTTCAATTCAACATGAAGGGCATTTATAATTAATATCAAAATTTACACCTGATAATTTTCTTGAACCCGACATTGCTTTGCTGCCAGCGGGCCTATTCAGTACCCCAGTGAAGTTGTCTTGGCACCATGCATGCATTTACCCACTGCCAGTAGACCTGTTCAGTATCTTGGTGGGTTTACAAACACTTCCCACAACTCTCAAGAAATTATTTACAATCTGACATAAGTTTAATGATATTTAGAAGAGGGGTGATGCTGAAAATTTCAGTCTTCAGAACACTGGACATTTTCCATCCTTTAATTCTTTTGTTTGACAAATTTCATTATGATCTAAAATTAGTTTTATGATGAAACCAATTCTTATAGGACAAGAAGGCATGCTTAATTCACTTTCTTTAAAAGCAGGGACAGAGTAAAGAGTTTTGATTTTGGTCCTGTCTGCACATAATTATAAAGTGAAACCATGAAACCTATTTTGCACAGAAAAAATTTTAGCTAGTCTGCGTTTTAGGAAATTACAGCATTGATTCTCTAAAAGAACTTGATTGTAGCTTCATAATGAGGCATTCTGGTTTCCCTTCATGAACTAAAAGGTGACATAGGCATGGTTTAACCAAAAATAAAGAAAACAAACAAAACAAAAAGAAACAAAAACGAGAAAACAAAATGAAAACAGAAAAAATATGTACAAAGGTGGGTCTGAAATTTATCAGGAAAAATACCTCTTGAGAGATTTTCCATTCACTGAGAAGGTGTCTGTATGTCCCTCCAAACTCTGTAGGTGGAAGGAGCTAGGACCTAGTTTTTCAACAATTACAAAAGGCCCCAACCACAAGTTCTGGAACTTGGTGTCTTCCCCTTTTCCTTCGTGAGGTTTATCCCACTTGAGAACCAAATCTCGTACCTCAAAGATTCTATCTGAAGTAGATTTAGAATCAAACCAACCTTTCACAATCTACTGATGCTGATCTAGTCTCTCCCTGGCTTGTGCTCTTACTTCTTCTAGTTTCAACAAGGCATTAATTCAAATTTCAAGAGGAGGGCGGTACTCTTCCTGAACTTTCTCTGATAATTGTAGAGAGGGAAGAAGAACATGGGGAGGGAGAATCACTTCTCTTTCATAGACGAGAAAGAAAGGAGAATTACCAACAGAGGTTTTCGGAGTCACCCTATCAGCCCAGAGTTCATTAAAAAGCGTGTTGTGCCAATTCTTGCGGTTTTCAGAAATTGTCCTCTTGATGATCTTGATCAAATTTTTATTCGTTGATTCTGCTAGGCCATTTCCTTGGGAGTAATAGCTGGCAGAATACTTAAGTTTGATCCCTTTCTCCAAAGAAAAATCACTCATATCGAGGGATGAAAAGTAAGAAGAATTATCGAAAACCAAACATTTGGGAATGTCAAATCTAGTAATGGTATTCATATCAAGGAAATATATCACCTGATTAGTGTTTACCACTTTCAGTGGTGCAACCTCGAACCATTTGGTAAAATAATCCATTGTTGTAATGATGTATTTATGCTGCTATGAATAAGTGGGGTTAATTGGCCCAATGATGTCGAGACCCCACTGCTAAAAAGGCGAATCTACCGAAACATACTGCAAAGGAAATGTTGCATTTTTTACTCGTCCAATGGACTTTTGGCATATTATTCATTTACGACATAACGTTTGGGCATATTTGAACAATGTGGGCCAATAGTACCCAGCTCTTAATACCTTGTGAGCATTGGTGTATCAACCGAAGTGCCCACTAGCTACACCTGCATGTAGTTTAGATAATACTTTCTCTGCTTCATCTTTTTCCAAACAACGCATGAGGACATTATCAAAAAATTTACAAAATAATACATCATTTACCAACTGGAAAGGTGCAAATTTTAGTCTTAATGCTCTTCTCTTTTTTGGATCGAGATGGCACAGAGAAGAACCGTGTGTTAGATAAAACTTAATATCATCAAACCAAGAATTAGCAACAACTTGTGTACAGTAGATTTGACTTTCATTATGCTAATTTATAATTGAGACATCAATTTGACTTTGTTGTTCTTCAACTGAAATAGCCACTAGTTTGCATAGGCCTTGACCTATGACAATTTGTGAAGGGGTTATTTCAAGGTCATACTCTTGTAATGATTTCATCCAGTTTTCCCGTTTTTCACCCAATTCTTTTTGTACTAACAAGTTTCTGACAGCAGAACAAGACACAATGACTTTAGTTCTGGATTTCAACAAATATGATCAGAAATGTTTCACTTCTTTGAAAACTGCATAAACCTATTGATCTACAGCAAAGTAGTTAAGCTCTACTCCTTTGAAGGATGATCTCATCAAGGAAATTGGGATTTCATTTCTTTCAACGTTATTTTCGGTCAACACAACAGCATAATATCAGTTAGAGGTGAAAGTGTAAAGAGTGAAATCTTGTGAGAAATCAGGACTCGTCAAGGAAGGGGCTTCCACTATGGATTTTTTGATGGAGTCAAAGGCTTGATTTTTCTGTGGTCCCCAACGATACTGAAAATCATTTTTAATTAATTTTTTCAATGGCCTTGCCAATTCTAAGAAACTTGGGACAAACCTTCTGACAAAATTAATCTGGCCTAAAAAGGATTGCATAGATTTTTTGGAGGGGGGAGGAAGTTTGGCAATGGCTTGAGTTCTTTCGGGATCGATGATCATCCCGTCACTGGATACTATGAATCCAAGAAGTTTGACTTGTTCCACTACAAAGATTGAATTCTTAGGGTTGAGAGATATGTCGTACTTGTGACATCATTCAAGGACAGACCTAAGGTGAGACAAGTGATCTTTCTTTTTTTTGGAGAAAATAGTAACTTCATCAAGATAGACCACTATAGATTGATTTAGGAGACCACAAAAAGCAATATCCATTCCTCTCTAGAAAGTGGCCCCGGCATTTATAAGCCCAAAAGGAATATTCATGTAGGCGTAGGTGTCACATGGGGTACGAAAAAGTGGTTTTTAACTGGTCTGGTGGAGACATGAGGACCTGGTTGTATCACAAAAATTGACACAGAGTCAAATTTCGTCACTTTTCTTCATTACAGGAACTAGATTAGACACCCATTGTGTGTGTCTGACTGGGAAGATTATCTTCACATTCAATAATTTATTTAGTTCTTTCTTGACCGTTGGTTCCAACTTAGGGTGCATCTTTCTCAGCTTCTACTGAAAAGGTTGAGTTTGGGGTTTCATGGGGATGATATGTTGTATTATATTAGGTTCAAAATTTTTTAAATCATCATATGTCTAGGCGAAGACATCCTTGAATTATTTAAAAAGTTTTATAAAAGAGGACCATTCTTGATCGGAGCATCCTATTCCCAAATTGATATTTTGTGGATTATCTTTAGACCTTAGATTTATCATTTCATGAGTCAAGGAAGAACTGTTCATTTTACAATTTAACGACCCTCTAAATTTGTCATGAAAATCATAAAACTTCTCTATTCTTACCATGGATTTAGGAATAGAATTTACCAGATCAGATGTTGATTCGGGAGATCTAGGCTCTGATACTACTGTGAAATTGCGGAGATTTTCATCATAAGTGCCTTCATGGATAATTGCACCTTGGAAGGTGTCCTCCATATGAAAGAAGTTGATGATATGTTGATCATCATCAAATACTCTCCAATTAGTGACGTTTTCTGGGACCGATGGTCTAAACAATAACTCGATCAAAAATGCATTCGAAGAAAGACCTTCTACGGGCAAAATTTTAGAAACAATGTTAGCCAATAAGTCAGCCTTAGACATGCTTAATCTAGTAATGGAATTGATGTTAAATGATGAAAATTTGTGCATTAGATTCCATACCTCAGTTTGGTAACTTTTCAGGTGTGGTGATAGGCAATGTATGGAATTTCTTACCTACCTGACCACAATTTTTGAATCACTGAATACCATTAAGTTATTTACGTCCATATCTACAGCTTTCCTGAGTCCTTGCAAAAGTTCCTCATATTTGGCAGTGTTGTTTGTGCATTCGAACTCTAATCGGCAGGCGATGAAAGTTTCATTACCTATCAGGTCGATGAATACACATCCTTCACCAGCTCCTTCTTTGGATTTGGATCCATCAAAGTAAAGTGACCATATCTGAGATTTGTCAACAGTGTTTGGCACATTTGATAAAGTTGTTGACTGAGTACATGTCATGAGCTCCAACTGTTGCTCTAGATCGGTGATGGGGGAAGTTTCTTCCATGAAGTTACCGAAGAAGGTGTTCCTTCCCTACATTTCAAGTGAATTAGTGGAAGTAGTAAATGGTTCATTAGCATCATTCAAATCTGTCACGGTGTGCTTGAGCTAATGTTCACAGTTAATCCTAATTTTGTTTGGCTATCCATTTTCTAGGAGCCATAAATGTGACCAATCTGTTGCAAAGTAACCATGTAATTTTTCAAACCAATCCCTACTCAAAAATAAACCATAGACTTCAAGGATGTCAACAACAATAATGTCAATAATCTGGTGAACTCTAGGATTATAAGATAACCTAACGAGCACATTTTTTAGTTCACCAATTACCTTAACATTTGTCCAATCAAGCTGAATAATTTTAAGACTAGAAGGTTGAACTTATATTTTGGAAAACAGACAAGGGCATCACATTTGATCGTGCACCAGAATATACCATGGAATTATGTACATTCCTATTGAAAATTTCAAAATTTAATAGAAAAGGTGGGATATTTTTGCGAGTATTAACAGTATAATTCTGCTTATTTTTAGTCGTTGTCCTTGAAACTACTTTATCCACATTTGATACAGTTTTTTCAGTGAGATCCCTTTTATCTGGGGGTTCAAGTGTCGTTTTAGCAGGGATATTTTGAGTTGTTTTAGAACTGATTTCTGCAATTTTCTTGTTGTTCAGATTGTTGTTTTTACTACTTTCTGCGATTTTCTGAAGCATTTTCTACAGAAGAAGCGGGAATTTCAAAAGTTCGTAAACAAAAATATTAGCCCTGAGTTTATTTAGGTCTTCAATCAAATCATACTCTAAAACCGGGGATGCTAAATTCTATTTTGTTTCAGATTGTTTCAATTTTCTCGGAGGCACATTAGTACTTATTTCGGAAGAGGGTATACTCTGTGTTTTTCTTCTGGTATTGTAAGGATGGACAATTTCAAAATTGGCTTGAAAAATACTGTCGAAAAAATGTATGAAGACTTTGGGAGATGACTCCACTTCTTCAGTTACTTCTTCTTCAACTAAATCTTCAGAATTCTCAAGGGGAACCAAGTTATCATGTGGTTCAAGGATAGTTTGCAGAGCGTATTGTAAGCTTTCAAAATTTAGACCCTCAGGGGTCAAATTCGGTTGGTTGGGGGGAAAAGGTTTTCTGAAAGGAGGTTTATAACTTCCTTTTCTTGAGGATGCTTCTTCAGTCAATCTCCTCAAGTCTACAACTTGATTCAATAATGTTTGGACCACCTTTTGCAAACTTTCTAAGTCTTAAGTTTCTGATTGGGTTTTGGTTTAGGGAGGCCTAGTAAGAATTTTTATTTTCTTCTTAGAAGATGGGGTTATCTCTGCCTCATTACTAAGATTATCTTTCAAGCTCAAAATATCTTTTTTGATTTGGCTATCCTCCTCGAAGGATTCCAGTAATGTAGACTTCTTAGACCTTTTAACCCAAATTACTATATTATTGTGTATAGTTTTAGTGTAATATTCCACGATAAGGCTTTCTGTGGGCATTGAATCAGTGGGGATTCAGTCTTTTAATGTGAGGAACCTTTGGTTAAAATATTTTACTTTCTCCTTAGGGTTCATTTTTAAGCTAGAGAGTTCCATGACTAAGACTTCAGGAGATTTTTCATCTCCTAACTTCTCTAGGAAAAAAATTTTGAATCTGTCCCAAGATACAATGGTGTGAGGTTGTTGGGTGAAATACCATGTAGAAGTATTTCCCTCAAACGTGGAAGGAAAAATTCTACATACTACATCTTCATGTTCTACACTTCGGAGTCTAATGGATAGCATTAATTTCTTTATGTGATCCTCAGTGATTTGCTTAGAATATGGATCGAACTTAGGTAACCATTTCTTTGGGTGTTTTGGTAAAGAGTGTTGGGGTCCAGGTACAGCCACATCATCTTGATCGAGCCATGGTCTGGCGGGATTGTTTTGGTTTTCCATGGGTGTAGGTTGTCTTGAAGGTTGAGATGATTCAGATGAAGAACTACCTTCGTCAGATGACTCTCCTCCTGAAGAGGATGGATATGAATGAGGTGGGGAAGGTGGAATACCAGATCTTCTGGCTCCAATAATAGGTGTATCAGTAGGATTGACAGTATCATATCCTAGAGGGTTTAAAAGTAGACTAGTGCCTTCAAGTTGTTCTCTGATATCAGAGAAATCTAAAGGTTGATTCAGTGGCTGAACTGGTTGTCTGATACGGGACAAAGCAGTTTGTGTCCTTAAATGTGACTGACAAACAATTTCTTATACATTGGACCCTTGAGGGTTTGGTGTAACTAGCTCAACGAGAATCTAGGGATTTTCGTTCAAGGTGGTTGTTGTTTCAGAAGTAACATTGTTTTCAAAATGACTCTGTGTTACTATAGGGGAGCGAGTGTGTGGGGGAGGAGTCTTGCAACTTCCACGTGCCATCAATTGTATTCAGACCCTCCTTCTAGCGCCAATTGTTGACGGGAGAAATTAATTGTCTGTCAACTGGGAGAACAAGTCTGATCCGAGGTTGTCTAAGTAACCCAAGCCATTTGGTATAACTCGTTCTGATGGGTTAAATGGATCCATTAGACAATCTAAAAATCCTAAAAGAAACAAACAAAGAAATAACTATGTATAATGTAACTGTTGTAGATATATTTAAGAAAAATATATATAAATATTACTTATGTACATGATTTACAAACTGCAAGTTGTAATCAAAACTTACAAAAATCAATGTGAAAATGATTGCTTCTAGGAAGCAGATAAAGAAAGCACATAAAAATATTTTTTTTTTTTCCTTTATAAATATGAACTAATATGGAATTAAATAAACTAAGAAATGCAAACGTGCAGGTAGTCGAAAGATGAACTATACATTCTAGTTTCACTAATATGTAAATGACAGAAAAAATATAGAGGAGCTAACCTGTTAGTGAGTTAGTGAGGTGTATCCAATCATCTTCATGAGTGGAGAACATCCAACTGCCCCGTCCAAGAGAGAAATTTGTGAGGAACCTTGTGATTGTTCTAAATAAATTTAAAACTTGTATTAGCAGTTTAGGTTTCAATGACAGAAGAGGGAACACAAACATAAACCTGTGATCTCATAATTTCACATGATTACAGTAAGATAAATCTGAAAGTAATCTATGCATTTAATCATCCAATTAAAACTCAAAGATAAATGCTATCAATTTAATTGAAGATATGATCATGACATTTATATTTTGAGAAGAAAATTATAGATGGTATTTATAATATAACATCTTGCACATCATAGATCATTTAATCTAAATATATCAGACCTATACATGTGGCAGGATTAACAAAACATAAATGACAACATTATAAACAAAAGGCTAAAGCCAAGATGCATAAATGTTGTTTCATTAAGTTCCGAAATCACTTGTCCATCTCTTGCTCTCAACTAAGACGATTTCCATTAAAAAATACAGAGTATTTAAAGAGTTCATGTAAGCTAAACATATTATCTTCTAAGATAGGATCAGATCTCAAAAGGATCTAAAAGTTACAAAGATAGAGAGTCTAAAAACCACTCAATATCACAACATATCTTCAAAATTATGAAAGTTTTGTTTTTGATTTACAAAATAAGCCAAAAGATATGGTTAATTAACTAAGTCCAGCATGCTCCATCTCATGAGATCACCACAAGACACATCCTATCTTGAAAGAAAAACGAAATGAGAAAATTAGATATTTATTTAACTAACATTTTCCAAATTTTATATGAGAATTGACTTGGCTACAGAATCTCATGATTCTGTAGCCAATGTAATTATTAACAACAGAAATCCAAATCAATCTAGATTAATTAAGAAAATAACAATAAAAACACAACTAAGATAAAAAAAAAAACAATCTTACCATTCAACTAATAACAAAAAATTGAATTACAATATCTTAGAGTTGATCATAGCCTTGACATTGTCAGCGTTTTTAATTATGATATTGGTTGTCCTTTTCAAACGTTTTCCTTGTCTTTGTGCATTGATCTTGAGCTCACCGTTTTCATTTTTCAATGAGTCATTTTGAGTCATAAGAGCCTTGATATTTTCTTGAAGGAAAGGGATGTTTGTGTAATACTAACCTATCCAATGTAAACAAACTTCACAATGTACAGCAGGGGAAATCAGTTGAGAAAGCGCATGATTGTGTGTTAAAACACTACCACTGTCCACTACTGGCCTTTGACCGATTTTGATACCTGTAAATTCCTTGTTGTCTTTCAAACATGGTGCGAGATTATCCACATAATCAAATGGTTGATCTAGTTTAGAGCAATTTGGATATTCTTATGCCACAAACCTCTCGATCTTGGAGTCAGAATCGTCATGGATCTTGATCGAATTGATCGAGCTCACATGAGCTTTTGCTTTATTCCGCAAACTCCTTGAAATGAGTCGGCCATGCCTCTTATTACGAAACCCTATCTCTTGATTTTTCTTTGACTGTTTCTGTGGATGTTTGTTTTTAGTTTTTGCAGTGGAATTAGGGAAAATGATTTGTTCATGCTCAGGATTTTTAATAATCCTAGAACTAGCATCATGTTGTTCACACAAAGCCTGATCGGGCAATGCCCTTTCACAAGGGTTTTCACACAAGAAATCTGGCCTATCACTGGAGGGAATAAGAGTCTTATCTATCATCATCTTATCCATTACAGGAGTCTCTAGAGGGTTTACTGTAATGAAACCATTACGGGCTATGAAACTGTCGCAATCTTAACCGACCGTTTTCAAATGATGAACTACTAATAATTTAATCAACCCATGGTGAAAAAGGCTTGAATCCAAGCTTTGTTTCTTATACCTCTTTGCCATTTTATACAAACTTCCTAATAAGTAAAATGGCATGTTTAATTGGAAACCAATAAAATGCATGAACAGTCTTATGTGGTAAAGGAACACCAAGCCAAAACGGCCTTCACATGTGACAAATTGTCTTAAAACTGCCAACAAACCATGTCATCTAACCTTGAGTAAGGAGATCGGAATACCTTTGTCACAACATTGAATTTATCGAGAGGTGATGAACAGACTCCATGGTACCTTGTCCAACTTTGAGTTTTTAAACCATTTTTGACTAGTGAGGGGGAGGCTCGTTGCTTCACTCAGAAATTTTTCAGTGATCTCCAACTAGATATCACCCACCTTGGCTCTGTATCCATCAAATGTGATTGCGAAATATTTGGTTACTTGTGAGTTATAACCCTGTAATTTCTTGATAAACACATCCCAGCCTAGACTCTTCAGATCCTCACTCACATCATCATACAACAACAAAGTTTTGGAGCCATTTGGCTCAATTCGGACGACAGGGGCCATAAGGGTTTGAATAGAGAGTCACAATTAAGGTGACCAGAACTTGTTGTGGGATTAAGAGGTAGCAACAACAAGGGAAATTTTGAGCCAAAAACAAAGGAGTAAAACTAGCAGTCATCCCAGCGTGACCATAATGTGAGCATAAGGGGTTTCAATCCATGAAAATCGGGCATTTTAGGTAATGAATGCTTTGAGTACAGAGCGTAACTCAAGACCCTATCTCGTAATGAGGGATTTGTCGATTCAAAATGACAACTGACACAAAGTACAGGGTACGTTCTAGGTGTGTTTAATTTTCATCAAGTGTAATGGGTGAAGTCGATTTGCAAAGGTTAGGAGAATATGTGTTTTACAAGCCAAAATCATATTGAAAATTTAAAACCAAAGTCGATTTGCCAAGAATTTTAAATGAAACAAGCCTATAGTCCATTTGTCAATCGATTCTTGGTATACAAAGCATCCAAGATATAACTTTCAATCCAAGAACAACTCAAAATAAGTGTTTCATTGATATATGATAAGCTCAAAGAAAAACAACATTCCTTAAAAGAGGTTTAAACACTTTGACCCTTTTAGGACCAAGCCTTAGATTAAATTGCTATATGATTTAAAGTTTAAATGCTTCATTCATGCTTTCAGTCATGAATGAAGCATGAAAACGCAACATAAAAATTAGTAACAATAAAAAAACCCCTTTTACAACTGAATAGTCATCTTCAAATAACAATATTTGCAGGATCAGGCATAGGCAGCTACAGGAATTGCATTTGTCACTTGAAAAAACAAAAAATCATGTAGGGCTGCCAACACCCCCACCGTAAGGGATAGGATTGAAGGGGACTGAAGTTCCCCCAGTAGACCCTTGCACAGGAGTTTTTGAGCTCCCTAACCCTGGACCCATGGTCTGTAAGGTGGAGTAGGTAAGGACCAAGTTCAAATCAAAGCTCGGCATCTGATATGAAAATGGAGGGCCCATCGCACTCTGCATAAACGGAGTAGTGGTCTTCGGTGATGACGGTATCGAACTGCCGCCTGAGGTAGAATAAGTCGAGACCACTGTGGTCTGGACTGGTGAAAGTGGGTTAGGAGGAAACATACCCCTCGTGGTAGTAGTCGAAATGGGAGTATGAGGACTCCCAGACGAAGTAGTAGCATTTTCTTCCATAGCTGCTTGTAAGACTATCTGATGATCGTAAGGTGTCACCTTCGAAGGGACAACTTGTACTAATATTGGCGCTGACAAGTCAGTGATCAGAGGTTTGGTTGGCTCAAGAGCTTCTGCTCCAAGGCAAAAAAAATAGGTTCCTTCGGAGTAGAGTAATAAACTCTTGGAGCTATCTTGGGCATAGTTTCTTGCGGCCCGATCACTTCGAATGACCCTTGTTGGTCAAGTATTTTTTGTAATGGTGGCGGTGGTGGCTCTAATGAAACTAGCGGTAGGCCCTAGAGCCTTCACGACCGGTGGAGCTCTTGATTTTCCACTTTTTGAAAATATCAATGACACAGTAAGGCTTTACCTATCATTTAAAACCAAGCACACACTAGAAAATTCCTATAAGATAAATCAAAACAACTATCTAGTAGGAAGAAAACCACTATGTAGTAGGAAGAATAGTTACGCCAGCCAACACTAGAGAAACTTACTAATGCAAGTGAAAATCAAACACAGAAGCACCCTCCGAGTATACTCTGCAGAGTGTGACCCGATGTCTTCCCTAGGTACCACGGTATACCCTCACAGTCACCTGTGTAACTCCCTATAACATAGGCAACTAAGTTGCTAGTTCGCAAACAGTCACAAGGCGGGTACAATCAATAGTTAGGTGGAAAGTCCAAAACCTACCAAGGGTATCAAAAGCAAGTGGTTTGGAAGACAACATAGGATCTCGAATGGATTCAAGCTCCACAAAGCTCCGTAGTCAAATGCAGGCGATAGTATTCCCATGACAGATCCTCAATATGTGTTCCCCATTATGTTTAGTGTGGCTTTGGAGGGATTATCTCCGCGTCCTTTCCTCACATGACCTCATTTTTATCCCCTGTGTTAGAGGGGGGTCTTGGATAACTTTCACGTCACTAGACTTTAACACTCCCTATCTCTAACTCCAATGTTTTTTGATGGCCTTGAAGAGTTTCCTCTCCAACCTAATTCAAGGCCCTAACCCTAAACTAGTTGGTTGACCCTACAAACATAAAAGTCTACTTAATTTTACATTTAGCGTTCGTTTTAATGGCTTGATTAACTCAAATTATATGGTGGTGAAACTAGTGATGTTATGAGAGACGAAAAGAGGATAAAAAGACAAAACTTTGAAAGCAAAATTACTTCTAGTCAAAAGTAAAGATTTACAACTAACTCTTTGTAACCAACTTTTATTTAACTAATGTTTTCCAATATCTTTAAAAAGAAGACCTAAAATGAAATTTCGCTTGATTACAAGCTACTTAAGCTTCAAGAAATCAGTAAATAACTTAAAAGAAGACTCTTTTTCCTTTTTAGTAAAATAACTAACTCCAACTACTTTACCAAACTGAAAATAAAAAATATATATTTTTAAATGCTTCAAACGAAAAAACTAAAATAATTTGTTTTTCTCTTTTCTCAAAGCAAATGAAAGGGGTAAAAAGAACAAAAAGACTGACATGGATCTTTGACCTACTGTGGATCATAGGGAATCACTAAAGAAACCAAACATGTAGATCAATAATTCAAAGACTTGCTTAAAACCCTTTTAGAAGTAAACACAAGAAACTTCTGATTTCTAACCCAAGTTATGGTTGTAAAAGCAGAGACTTTGAACTCTGTTAAGAAACCACGAGAATTATAAACCTCAATCAGGAAAGAGGTTGGTTGCCTCTCTTTTTTTTCTTGAACTAGATATGTTATTGTTGCTTCAACAGCCTGTGTATGTACGCGAGTTATTTACTGAGGAGGGCGGGTATGTACGCGAGCTGACCCAAATAAAGGCGCATACAACTCTTTACTTCCTTAAAAAAGGAAACAAAACAAATAGTATTATAGAGCAGGGAGAACTGGTATGGCACCTGAAGGTGACCAGAATCCCTTAAAAGACTCATAAGACTCAACAGAAACTCAAAAGGTAGAAAAACCAATCAGACAACCCAAAATCCCCTAAAACCATTGAGGCTTCCCCAGTATGGTCGCCAATTCTGCTAGTGGGAAAAAAACCCCTATGACTACACTAGGGTTCAGAATGTAGGTAGATCAATTAAGCATCTAAAATTCAAGTACTTCTCTAAACTACCCCAAACATACCAAAAATTATACAAGAAAAGAAAAGATGAGGGAGATCGGGTAACTATACCTCTACTTTGTGTCTAGTGATGATCCCCTCTCGCTTGAAAGATTCGTTGACTACACACCTCCTCCCAGGGATGACCTACATTCAAAGGTTGACAAACAGAAAACTAAAAGCATGCTATTTCATATACAAATTAGGGTTAGATGTTAGAATGTCAAAACATAAGCCAATAAAATCATTCAGTACACCATGATTTCGGACAGGAGAAGTGTTATAACCCTAAAATGCACCATACAGGTTTACCTGGCATC
>JZKD02S2140327.1:861036-891592 GCA_000966675.3 Picea glauca
GATGAAAGCAAAGGACCTCTGCATCAGGAAGATAATCAGGCTCCACAACCAACAGTTCTTACCCCTACGTGACAACATGCTCATGAATCTTTGGGACTTACCAATGTTAAAAACCACCAGTGAATTCACCAAATGCACTATATTCCTAATCAGCTAAGTCCAAAAAGGCACCTTGTGTCTGGATAAGGGATACCCCATACATGTGGAAGACATCCACCATCTGACAGGATTGTCCATGACAGGTCAAAATGTATCAGATAGATTCCAAGGGTCAAAGAAGCATGGCAGGAAAAAGGGTATGCTCAGCCTCTATGAGCTCTATGGCACTCATCAGAGAGGTCATGGAACTTTGATAGAGTCTATTAATGATTCAAAGGTTCATTTTTATTACTACCTCATTGTTGGAAAGGTAATAAAAAATTTACGCAGAACAAGTGTACGTTGGATTCCATAGTGGTGGTCGAATTCCAAGAATGACACACCAATGAACTGGTGCCAGTATCTGTTATGATAGATGTTTCAGGCATGTGAATACGTCCATGATCGGACCACTTATTTCATTTATGGTGATCTTCTTCTCTCTTTTTCTATGTGGAAATGGTAGCCTCCTCATGGTTGAATACTTGCTCATGGTTCAGATCCTTGCATTGCTAAGTTATTCTATTCTTGGAATGCTCGAAATTTGGTCATCAATGTTTTCGAGCACAATGTTGTCTTTGCACAATGGAAAAATGATATGGTCACCACTACTCAGAAGCTCATTATTCCACAAGCAATCCTCAACAAAAATACTCACCACATCTGGTTCAGTATGAGTTGCAACCATAGTTTTGTGTGGTCATTGGATGTTGCACCACTGTTGTTTCATATGACTCTTCTTTAATTTTACTTGGATGCAGTGGAATTTTATAAGGAGTTTAGAGTATGGCTTGTGGTCCTATGCAAAGAGACATCGATGGGTGTTTCCTACACCCTGTCTATCATTTCACAAAGGTCTTCCCTAGGAAAAACATCAAGTGCAGGCCTTAGTGCAAGAAATAGAACCCGCATGCCAACCACCTCAAAGGAAGAGGTTGAGGAAGAAGAAGGGGCACATCACTGAGAATCATTGTTCATATACCATTTTCATCCTTTCTTGATGACACCCAGATCTCAAGAAAGAATTTTCAAGAGGTACTGACTCTTATCTTTCCCCAAAAGAAGTTGCATACCAAGTCCCCCTCCCAACCCACTGTTGACTCTCTCATTACTAATTCCATCCCATGTTCCTCCATTCCACCACAAGTTCACACCACTCCACCATAGTTGCACACAAAAAATCCCACTTCTTTCACTTCAACATCCACACCTGTCATCATGCATATTATTGACAACCCTCCAATCCAACCCCAATATACTGTTGTCATCGAAGAGGCCAGCACCTTATAGAAGGGTGGTACCACCAATGGTTTCACCATGAATCCATCCTCCCTATTCCATGCCCAGGATGATACTATATTTCTCGACTCTTATTTCAATCCCACCACCACTATAGGTACCCCAGCTCCATCACCACCCACTTCTCCTAATATATTGAAGGTCCACGTCCCTCTACACACAACTCTAGGAACCATCTCCCATCTATAGACAGATGCAGGCCCTAAGACCCATGTTCCAATGGATGAGGGACCTCTAAAACACCAGGATCGACCAAAGCATGCCCAAGATGACACACGATCGGTGCACAACATGACCTTCATCAAAGATTAAGTGGCACCAATGTTGCAGGACCCAAAATAGTGTCGGGCCATCTTGAAGATATTCTTGGAACAAACAATAGTGCTTGCCCCACTTTCAATGGAAGTACAAGACTGAGTTGTGCACATATTTATAGCCCACTCACCTGCCTTGGAGGGTGTTGGTACCCCGATATTTTCAAAGGGATCTATTGCAAGTGGTCATTTTCTTGCTTCACTATTTTCATTTGATATTTATTCAACCAATGGAGAACTTTCCACCCTCCCTGCAACCCATATTTTGCATCCAATCAGGGCTTCGACCGATCATATAGAGTAGAGAATCACCATAGTTGAGTGTAGTAATAAATATATCACACAACAAATAGAATAGTTGCAATAGGCTTTTCAGACCACTATTGTAGCTTTGGCACTTGACTAGAGCTTGTAGGTATAAATTGATTCTATTGTCGATGTTACAAAAATTTTCGTCGCCCCCTTGGTGACAATTTTTTTTTGGGGGGGGGGAATCCCCCCCAAAATCCCTCGCTAGGTAATGGGGTCCAAGCAAAGTTGAAACAAACATCTGAATCAGGAAGTTAATCAGACTCCACAACCAACAATTTCCCACTTGAACTGATCACAACAACTCCATTGTTGTTGTACTTGTTGGACTATACTCCACCTTGGACATGGAAAATTTCTCATCTTCACCTTCATGCTTGAAGACCAACTGAAACTGAGCAGGAACTCTATTTCTCCTTCGTTACTCCCTTTTTTAACATGTCGGTAGGTGTTGGCACAGGGGAAAACCCAAGGTTCAATGCTACAATAGTGCACCAACAAAACCCTAACTATCGACCCTTTCGGAAACACCTGCGAAGCAGATGAAGTCTCACCTGAGGTAGAGGCAGGGGTGATTGCAGGACTCAAGTGTCTGCAACCTTAGCTAGGATCTAGATCTATGATTGCGCACTTAACAAATCACTTAGCATCAATAGTTCACCTAGAATTAACCCTTATCTCACTCCATAGATAACACAAAGCATTGCATTATATACTTAGATCTAAGATGATTCAGCACTTAGAAACACACAACAGACCAGATCTGGTAGACCAAGCACTTAGCAACTTCATACACATCAGATCTATCATCTATAAACATCTAATCAACACAAAGCATAAGTAAATGTATCTAAACATGTCATAGCACTCAGCAAGAGAGGGAAAACACATGTAAGTAACAACACAAAGCATGACACACTGATTTACGTGGTTCACCCCCACCCTGGAGCTATGTCCACCAACTCTTCTTCTCTATTATTGCTGGCCAATTAGTTACAAACACAGAGCCTCAAAACCTACTACATGCAGGACAGGAGATCTGCGCATCTCGCTAGATCCTCCTTCCCTGAGAATCTCTAAGCATAAAACCTTCTTACAATCCATGCACTCAGCACTTACAATACTTCCACTCAGCTCTGCAAGTATATCACACAGATCAGCTCTTAGCACTAAGCCACTTCTCAAGTGTCCTCAAAAAGGTCCCTTCTTACATAGCCTAGAATTCTACTTATACATTACAAAAAGAGGCTGAAATATGGGTAAACCCATGGGCCGACATCCTAGTCGCGTTACATTATCCCCAGAAACCCAAAAAGGACCCAAAAAAGGGGGTCTAGCTTCCAGGATCTCTTCTTCACCTTGCGCTCCATCTTTGGCAGGCTGTCGAAGTCCAAAAAATGGTCAAATATGACCAAGTGTTCCTCAAAACTTGGTCAAGGGCCAACGGGCCCCCAACACTCACCTGTGACTCATCTCGAGTCACTCAGGTCTAGGTAAATTTGCCTCAAAGGTCTCGATCTTGGTTCGAGCTGCTTCAACTTGTCTCTCTGCTACTGCTTCTTGCTCAACGAATTATTGAATAATTGCTTCGTTGATAGTTCCTTCTAGTTGTTTCTCGAATGTAACAACTACTTGTTCTAGTACTGTTCCTTGGCCTTCAATTTCTTCAAACAGTAGATAGGCCGCCTCCTGGCTCAGCTGGAGTTTATGGGTGACTTCCATCACTCTGTTCTGCATGGTAAGAATGAGTTGTTTGGCAGTGCGTTGTTCCTGGGATCTCTTCATCCTATCGATGGGTGATAGGAGCTTGAGCTACGCCTGTACTGTATCTGCGTCCTACTTTTCTTCCTAGAGTTGGGACTCCAATTTATTCAACTTTGGGTCTTTGGATAGTTTTTCATATATCTGCGCACTTCTGCTACTTAATTGTTTTCATTCTACAACAAGTGTTTTAATCCTCTCGATTGCGCTCTGAGGATTCAATTCTCATTGGTCACACACTTCTTGTGGGGTACTTGGTATAGCTTGAAGCTCTAATTCCACAACCCTTTGTTGAAGCTACTAAATAACTCCAGCAAGATTCATCACTTGACGTTTGAAGGGTTCTTCTCTCTTTTTTTCTAATCCAGTGACGGAGCGGAATGCTCGGTTAACTGCTTCCTCCATCCCGATCTACTTTGCGAGCAATTTATCTTTCTCCTTTTGGGTCTTTTCTCTATCTTCTTCAAATTTTTCTTAGAGAGCATACTTCTCTTGTTGCATGGCTCAACGTTGTTCTATGATTTCCTCTTGTAATTTCTTTAAGGCCTGAGTAACCTACACTTTTTCTTCCTGTGCGTGTCAAAGGTGTACTTCGACTGTATCAAAAATCTTGTGGAGTTGAACTAATTCTTCTCCCACTTCTATTGTTCCTTCTGGCAGAGGCGCAGTAGAGATTTCACAGCTAGACTGGAGTGCTTCCTACCCTTCTTAGAGCCCAATTTCAATCCGGTTATATATCTACTCTTGCTTCACTTCCTTCTTTTTTGTTATCTCTTCTATGGCTTCATTCATAGTTGCAAGGAGGAAACTGAAGTCATCTGGAGTGAGTGTGGTCTGCATCTTAGTTACAGTTGCTTTCGATTTCTTCCAGGAGGGAGACTTCAGAGGTGACCCTTTTCTCTTCTTTATAACTTCAACTTCATCTTCCAATCTCTGTTCGACTTCCTCTAGGTCTTCACCATTACCTCCTTGATATGGTGTGATGGAAGTCATCCTTATAGATATGCTATCTACATCCTGAACCTCTTCAGGATTCTTCATCTTCTTTGTCTTACTGGGCCCAGGTGTGTCCTGTGCAACTTTTGGGCTATTGATGTCTGAAATTTCCGCTAGATCTGCTACAACAAGGAGGTTCTCCAACCATTCCTTGGTGATCTCTTCTAGGTCTTCTTCTGTCAGCTTATACTAGGACTGAATTTGTTCTTGGTGCTCATCGACGAGTGGAGTTAGGTATATAAATTGGCAGTCCATGCTAAAATTTATCAAAGGTTAGAACCTTTGTAAAGTGTTTGGAGTTATGTGAGGTTCACCACCTATGGTTGCTTTCGATTGGTTATAATACGTGTGGAAAATGACATTTGATTTCCATTTCTTGTTCATGTCAATCGAGTACCACAATGTATTGAACTTCGTGGCTAGTGGATCAAAGAGGTCGAGGTCTGGGAAGGTTGCACCTTCTGGTAGCTCCCATGAAAAAAAAGTGATCAGTATTAGAAGCCAGCTAAAATGGAATTCATGCCCTTGATCCTGGGCTTCTCTACAGTCAATCTCTAGCTGGTTTACCAGGTACTTCTCCCAGTTCATTTGTAGTCCCTCTACACATTTTCATGCGAGGTCAACTACGAAGCCTAATACTTGTGTAGGTCGATTCTTACGTACCATATTTCCTGTGATCAGTTGACATGTGAGGCGCACTATGCCACTTTCAATAGATGCTACCTTGTAGCCTCGCGTGCCCTTCTCGACATTGCCATAAGCTTCTTTAATATTCTATGAAAGAGCGTGGTCTGCGGTCTTTCTAGGGTAGTAATATTGGGGATCAAGGCCCTGCATGCTAAGCCTAGTGATCCTACTGATCAGCGTCAAATCAACAGTTATGCGATGGTTTAACCATAGGTATCCTCCGTGGTAACTTTCTAGCATCAATTTTACACAAGAATTCACCTCCTGGTGTCTGTCGAAGTGTGGTATTTTCATAATGTTGAGAAAAGTAGACTGCACAAGGCTCATCATCCATTGTTGAGGGACGATCTTTGAAATCTTTCTCTTAGTTCTTGTCAAGTACTTGTACGAGGCAAGCATGTTGTAAACCTTATGGTCCTCTATGTTGAAGTCGCAAAACTTCAACGYTGTAACCTTGTCTTGATCTGCACGGTAGGTGCATACTCCTTTCGGTAGATACACAGTGACTAGGGTGTATTCAAAGTCTCTAGGGACACTGTCCCTATTAATCGCACCACTCAKAGGGGGTATGTAAKCTGGTAGGATGGATGGCACTAACTTCGCGTTGGCTATGTCGTCTTTATGCTTAGTTCTCCTTTCCGCGATGGCTTGAGATGTTCCTGCTAGAGCATTCGATGGGGAGGCTTGCACTCCTCTCATCGATGATGCTTGGACTACAGTGGACATTCCTCTTTCTGACATGACTCTCTCAATCATTAAATCGAAAAGGACCTCTATGACGGATTCCTCAACTGCGGTGAGCTCGTTGGACATACACACTCGGAAAAGATAATCAGGGCACGATGATCTTAGATACTGCACTAGGATGAAGAATTTTCTTGAAATGATCACTGTATACAATCCGTATTTCTACAGGCTTCAAATTTTCAGTTGGAAAAAGTGTTCTTTGAGCACGACACGACGAGATAAATAGGAAATTTGTCAATGGTCTGCTTGCAACAAGTATGAAGCTTCCATTATCGTAGATCTGTCTGTTATGGTGAGATCCAATGGTCTGGCGGTGATCCTTTAATGCTTTTCTATACGTTTGGGGCATAAGTCAAATGGGTATATCGGTCCAACGGCTAGATTTCTTCACCACAACGAAGTGCCATATGTCGTTGTTCTGATATCTTGGTGAAGTTCAATTTTTGTGATTTTTCCTTCTGCGGTGTTCCACCTGGGATCTCTTGTAACTTTTCAATCTTCACCTTTTTCTTACTTAATTTTCTAGCCTTCTTCTCGGTAGTCTTCAACTCGGTTGGTATTTTCCCGTTCTAATTCCTATCTTTTCTCGACATAGTCACTTCGCACTGCTGAGATTCTTTCTTCAGATCCGAGGGTAATACTCCTTTAACATATGGATTAGGTATTTTAGTCTTCTGTGGTTCCTCTCATTCTCGTATAGCTTCGATGTCCAAGTCCCTGGTGTCCAATATCTTACATTTGTTCTCTTTTTCTTCCATCAAGTAGGCGATCCTTTTAGTCATAAATTCCATGAGTTCTTGCTTCTTTTGTTCTAGGGATTCCTTTTCTTCTTTTCTTTGGATCTGGTCTTTTTCAATCTATATATTGCCTAACAAAGCTGGAAATGGGGCATGGTCCTCAATATATTTAACAACTTCGAATTCTCCCTATGTCGAAGCTCCATGGGTACTCATAGCTATCTAGGTAATCTTGCCACATAGGGTTACCATTTTTCCTTTAAACAACCCTATTTTTCCTAGAGAAGGAACCATAGCAGGCCTTCCTAGGGTTTCCCAAGTGCTTTATGTTATAATTTTTATCTCTGTTTCCTCATACAGAGCACAGTCAATGTCGAAGTCTCCTATTCTTACTTCAATTTTCTCCTTTTCTTTGAAGATCTCTGACAAACTGGCATCTTTATGTTCATTCAGGGTTTCTTTCATTTTCAGTAACATAATCTTTGATTTTTTCTGGGGTTCTTCTATAATCTTAGTCTCTTGATCTCCTTTAGGGTTTGCTTTCTCCATATTCATCTTTTCAAGTCTAGAAATCATTCTAGGGAAATCCAGTACTTCATGGTCCATAGCCTTACAACAGAGGCAACTAGGTTTTCTCCTAGGGCATTCCTTAGCAAGATGTCTTGGTCTTCTACAACTGTAACAAAGATTTAATCCTCTCTTTCTCTTCAATGATCCCCAACTTTTCTTGTACTGAGCACTAGGATCATAATGGCTAGCCTGCAAAAATTTATTTCTAGGATCCTGCATCCACTCGTTAGTCCAAACATTCTTTCTATGCATAAGTATAACATATCTTTCATTATTCTTATCAGATCTATTCATATCAAACATTCTTTCATCTAATAATGCCCTAGTTTTCAAGCTAGGACAAAATATATCAAGCATACCTAAATCCATTCTTCAGAAACAAAAATTTCCACTTATTGAGCACAAAGCTTCCAGATATAAAACCTTTCACTATTCTTACCTTTATCAGAGCACAAATCTTATAGATCTTACCTCTTTTCTTCAGATCTGGCTTCTTTTCATCACAAATCCTTGTAGGTCGAGTAGAGTACTATGCATCAGAGCGACAGATCTACACACAGAGTTTCCACAAGTTCAGGATGAATCTTTGCACAAAGCTTCTTCTTCCTTAGTTCCCAGCAATCACAGTTTCAGGTCCCGGCAACAGAACCATTTGTTGGCACAGGGGCAGACCCAGGGTTCAGCACACCAACAAAACCCTAACTACCGGCCCTTTTGGCAACACCTGCGAAGAAGATGAAGTCTCACCCGAGGTAGAGGCAAGGGTGATTGCAGGACTCAGGTGTCTTCAACCTTAACTGGGATCCATGTCTGTGATTACACACTTAAAAAATCACTTAGAATCAATAGTTCACCTAGAATTAACCCTTATCTCACTCCACAGATAACATAGAGCATTGCAATATATACTTATATCTAATATGATTCATCACTTAGCAGGACACAACAGACCAGATCTGGTAGACCAAACACTTAGCAACTTCATACATATCAAATCTATCATCTATACACATCTAATAAGAACAAAGAATAAGTAAATCTATCTAAACATGTCTTAGCACTCAGCAAGAGAGGGAAAACACGTGTAAGTAACAACACAAAGAATGACACACAAATTTATGTGGTTCACCCCCACCTTGGGGCTACGTCCACCAACTCTTCTTCTCTATTATTGTTGGCCAATCGGTTACAAGCAAGGAGCCTCAAAACCTACTCTGCGCAGGACAGGAGATCTGTGCAACTCGCTAGATCCTCCTTCCCCAAGTATCTCTAAGCATAAAACCTTCTTACAATCCATGCACTTAGCACTTACAATACTTGCACTTAGCTCTGCAAGTATATCACACAGATCATCTCTTAGCACTAAGCCACTTCTCAAGTGTACTCAAAAAGGTCCCTTCTTACATAGCCTAGACTTCTACTTATACATTACAAAAAGGGGCCTAAACATGGGTAAACCCATGGACCGACATCCCGGTCCCATTACATTGTCCCCAAAAACCCAAAAAGGACCCAAAAGGGGGGGTCTATCTTCCATGATCTCCACTTCACCTTGTGCTCCATCTTTGACAGGCTGTTGAAGTCCCAAAAATGGTCAAATATGACCAAGTGTTCCTCAAAAATTGGTCAAGGGCCAACAGTAGGATTCTGGCTAGTATGTATCTTTTCCAACTTCAAATCTCCATCTTCCAAGATGGATTGTATGAAATGGTACATGATTTGTATATGCATATTATTTGAATGGAGGGTTGAGTTATTTGCAAGATGAATGGCACTCTCACTTTCAGAATACAACCTGTTATTCTCCTTCTTCTTTCCCAATTCCTCCATAAACCTCTGTAACCAAGTCATTTCTTTACTAACCTTTGTAGCAGCAACATACTCTGCTTTTGTTGTTGAAAGGTCAAAAACCTTTTTCAATTTTGAAATCCAACTTACTTTTGTTCCACCTAAAGTAAAAACATACCATGTGGTGCTCCTCTTGCTATATTGATCACCTACCATATCTGAATCAACATATCCCTATAGAATAGTGTTTGAACCTCCAAAACGTAATGCATGAGTATAAGTACCTCTCAAATACTTGAGAATCAACTTTACTGCCTCCCAATGTTCTTTACCTATATTTTTCATATACCTACTCATGAATCCCACTTCACATGCAATATGTGGTCTTGTGCAAACCATCACATACATCAAGTTGTCAACTGATGATGAATAATGGACCCTAGACATGTATTCTATCTCCTCCTATGTCTTGGGACACATTTCCTTAGTTAATTTGAAATGGCTGGCCAAAGGTGTACTAACTAGATTTTCATTTTGCATTCTAAACCTCTCCAACACCTTCTCTATGTACTCACCCTGAGACAATGTCAATTTGTGATTTTTCTTGTCTCTTGATATTCTCATACCAAGGATTTTCTTTATAGCACCCAAATTCTTCATCGCAAATGAATTAGCTAATTTCTTCTTGAGCACATTTATATCCTACATATTAGACCCTACAACAAGCATGTCATCTACATACAATAGTAGGATAATATAGCTTCCATTTTCTATTCTTCTAAAATAAACACAGTGATCAGAATGACATCTACTATAACCTTGTTCTGTCATAAACCTGTCAAACTTCAAATACCACTGCCTTGGAGCTTGTTTTATTCCATACAAGCTCTTCTTAAACCTACATACCAAATTATCCTTCCCTTTGACCTCATACCCATGTGGTTGTTGCATATAAATCTCTTCCTCCAAATCCCCATGGAGAAAAGTTATTTTTACATATAACTATTCAAGATGCAACTCTTCTACTTCCACAAGACTTTAAATAGTCCTAATTGAAATTATTTTAACAATAGGATAAAATATTTCATCAAAATATATACCCTTATTTTGTGAAAACCCATTTACAACAATTCTAGCCTTGTACCACTTTTTTCCTCCATCTTCTTCCTTCAACTTGTAAACCCATTTATTCTGCAATGATCTTTTTCCTACAGGCAACTGAACCAAGTCCCAAGTCTGGTTATTTACCAAGGAATCCATTTACTCTTTCATGCCTTGTTCCCACTTCTTTTTAGTATCTACCTGCATTTCCTCTTCATAACATATTGGTTCACCAGTAGGAGTTTGAGGTACTTGTTTCTCCTATTGTTGTACATTTTGATTTTCTGGTACCTTTGGAATTTCTTTTTCAGTGATATCATGAAGCACTGTGTATTCTGGTTTTTCTTCTTCCTCTTTCCTTCCCTGCAACTGATCTTTATATATGACCTTTTCATTGAGTATGACATCTCTACTCCTAATGATTTTGTGATTTTCATAATCCCATAAGCGATAACCAAAATCATTAACATTGTATCCAATAAAGGTACACTTCTTGGATTTTTCCTCAAGCTTTGTTCTATTTTCTTTATCAATATGGAAAAATTCTTCATAATCGAAATTCTTCAAAAATGAATAGTTTACCTGTTTACCTGTACATGATTCCTCTAAAATTACACCATCCAAAAAGATTGAAGGTCCTTTTTTTATTAAGTAAACAATAGTATCTACAACATCTTCCCAGAACTGTAAGGGAAACCCAACATGCATTCTCATGCTCCTTGCATGCTCCATGATTTTCATGTTCATCATTTCGGACACACCATTTTCTTGTGGTGTTCCTAGAACTATTTTCTCTCTATGAATCCCATGGTATGAACAATAATCATCAAACATATTGCTGCAGTATTCACCTCCATTGTCTGATCTGAGACACTTCAACATTTTTCCTGTCTCATTCTCAACCAAAGCTTTCCATTTCTTAAAATTATCAAAAATATTATATTTTGTTGAATGCAATAAACCCAAGTTTTTCTATTTGCATCATCAATAAAAATAACATAATAACAAGAGCCACCAAGAGATGATACTTGAGTTGGTCCCCATACATCTGTATGCACAATCTCTAACCATTCACTCTTCTTTTCTTTTCTGACTCTAAGAAATCTAACTCTCTTATGTTTTCCATAAACACAATGCTCATAGAAATCCAAATAAATTTGTTTAAGATCTGGAAACAAATTTCTTTTGTGAAGTATTTGCATACCCTGCTCACATAACTTAACTGATTAGTAACCATATTAAATTCATTTAAATGATCTTCAATAGACCCACCTTCTAACATATTCATTTTAAATAATCTCTTCATTAGAAATACCTTATTAGACATCGAGGTTTGTTCATATAGTTTGGCCAATGCATCCATTAGCTCCTTCGTTGTCTTTTCTTTCGAAATATTGAAATCCATCAATGCTACCAAGCTCAGTCGTATCATTCCTAGTGCCTTTATATCAAGAAACTCCCATTCTTCGTCCTTCATGGTCGTCGACTTCTTTTATATTCTACCCAATGGTAGGAATACATCCTTATGATATAAATAATATTCGATGTGCATCTTCCATAACTAGTAGTTTTGGCCATTAAATTTCTCAACCCTAAACTGTAAATCTTCCGCCATTGCTCCCAGTCGAACCAGGAACCCTCTTTTCCTGCGAGTTATCTTTTTCTATGATACCAATTGTTAGAAAAATAGAATCACAGATAAATAAAATAAAACAAATGCAGAAATCAAACACAAAAGATATGCAATACAATAGAGACACAGACATATGTGGTTCACCCAGTGTGGGATACATCCACCAAATAAATTTCCAGATCCTTCCTTTTTATTATCCAGCAAAGTGAAGCGATACAACCTACAACATGACCGTTGTCACTTCCTCTTCTTTCTCTCACAGTCTCATCTCTCAGAATACAATATTCATGATAATACACAACCACAATACAATTCCCTCATAAGAGAGGGTTGTCTTCTAGGGAAAAAAACCCAAAATAAACTCTACCGTCATATTTGCAACCTTATAATGAACGGTCCATATTGACTACAAAATTACAATATTTTACAAGGAAAATTTTCCCAAAATTTTGCTTCGGGGGTGCCTCCCCTGAATCCCCCGTCGGGGGGGGGGATACAAAAATTGTTTTCGCCCCCCTTGGAGATATTTGTGGGGGGGTATGCCCCCCCATAACCCCCACCCATTATGGAATGGGTTCTAAGAATGACTGAAACAAACATCTGAATCAGGAAGATAATCAGGATCCACAACCAACACTTAGATCGGGAGCTAAGTAAATACAGATCGTCGGATAGAGGTGAAACTAGGGGCTCGGTGGGATTAAGTCCCAACCATCAGATCAATTTGGTTGATCTTCAGTATTCAATAGAATCCAAGTAGGAGATGGAGACTCCAAAACTTCGTTGTTTCAGCAAATATGGGAGACATGGTAGAAGCATGAAAAAGGCCAAAGTCGTGAAGTCTCGTCGGTTGTCTGATCTGATAAGAGGCTCAAGTGAAGTCTCATTCATTGGTCAAGTTCATCCGTAATTGACCACTTCAAGAATTTTAACTACAGGAGAATCGAACCATTTTAGAATTTTTATAACACGGAGTCCCGGAGCGTCGAAGTCCTGAATTCCCATCGACTATTTGATTGATGGAAGGAATTCAGGAGTAATGTTGACCATCGGATATAGAAATGGTAAAAGGATAGAGTAAGAAGAGATTATAACTGACAGTAATCATTCATTGCCACTTTATGACCACTTTGGCACGTGTAATTCTGGGGAAAGTTGAACAACTTGAGAGTTTTAAACTAGAGTCCCAGAGGCCCAAAGTCCCAAAATCCTGTCGATCGTTAGATCAAGGGTAGAATTCAAGAGTAATGTAGGCCATCATATATAGAACACAGAATGTGGACCATCCATTGGATTGATGACTTGTCTTATTCCACATGGCAGGGGTGTCATGTGGGGACACGTGTCACTTGAATTGAGTACCTTGTGGACCCCAACCTGTTCATTTTTTAGCGACACGTGGTGCATGTATCAAGGGTACACATCACCATAGGTGACATCAGCATGCCATACCATCTATGGGATTATGGCCCTTGGGAATGTCCAACATATCTAGCAGCAAAATTTCCAAAGTCTGAAGTCGTGAATTCACGTAGACCGTCGATCTAAGATTCCTTTGGTACTTTTCTCAATCGTTAGATCGAGCAATGGAAGGATGGCATAAGCACTTCAGCAGGTATCACTCCAAGGGAGTTGAACAACTCGAGAGTTGTAATTTCCCAGAGTGTTGAATTCCCAAAATATCCATCCCAGCACTTGATTGAGTCCTAATCATTGGATTAAGCTAGTGGAAGGATAGGGTAAGAACTTCGGTGGGTATAACTCTGAGGGAGTTGAACAACTTGAGAATTGTAATGTCTCAAAGTCCCAGAGTGCCAAAGTCCTGAATTAATTAATATCATCCATCCTAACATGGGATTAATCCATGATTGTCAATTTCATGGAGCCCTCAGATGGGCTAGGACCATCCAGTCAATGGGAGGTCAAATCTCGACCATCTGATCTAGTAGTGGAGTTAATATAAGTCTTTCAACAAATTTTACTCCAAGAGAGTTGGAAATTAAAAAGGGAGATTATCCTAAATGTCAAATTCTAGAAGACTTGGTTCCAGCGCTAGTCTCATGATAAGGAAAAAGGAGTTGATTAGAAGCATGAAGGGACTAGAAATAAACAAGCCCGCAATCATTTGTTGGAACGAGCTCCTATGTAGAGGAATACAAACGAACATTTCTTAGAGTGGTTAAGCACATGGTTTAGAGCCTTGATCACAAGGAAATTGGATTGAAGGAAGCATGCATGCATAATTCGAATTTTGTACCAATTTAAAGTGGTTGTGGAATAATTCGACAAGTTCCTGTTGCAAAACAAAAAATGGGTGAAATTGACTTTTTTGGGCGAAATCCATAACTTTCATCCTAGATAGAATATTGGAGAAAGAGTACAGTCATTGGAAATATGATTCTAACAAAATTTGTTAGAATCATAAATCGTTGGAGCAAGCATTGTTTGGCAAAATTTTTATAATATGAATAATTCTAACAAAATGGTTGCTTGTACATTTTGCAGAATTAGGGGGTATAAACATATTAGTTCAGTATAATAATGCATATTCAATAAATGGAATAAGGAAGGGAGTTTATAGCCATGATAAAGACGCCAAAGGGAAAAATATCGGTGTCGGTAATGCAGAGACATAATCAAATGGGAACAGGAGTAGAGGGGAGCAAAAAACCTTATTAGAAACTATAAGAATCCTGAAAATAGAAGTGCAGAGTTACAAAGAAAACAACGAGAGTTTGATGAGAGAAAAAAACAAATAAATTCTCAGGTAATGCAAAGATTAAATTAGTTTCAGAGGCAAACAAATAATGGATCAAACTCAAGAAAGGAGGAAGAAGGAAGATATTGATAAAGAAGAGATAACTAAAACAGAGCTAGTTATTCAAGAAGTGTTAATAGAACTCATATACATCACTCACCTCACTCAGCAAAGAAATTTTATGCATCGGAATATTCCATAAGCATCCCATAAGTGTCTCCTATTAGGATCCAAAGAAGAAGACATGAATTGGACAATTTTCAAGGAGAGTTAAGGAAGATTAAGCCACCATCCTTTGATGGTGAAAGAGAAAGGGAAGATGGCGTTGAAGCATGGTTGCTTGGAATCATGAGGTATTTCAATTGCATAACTACTCATCAAACCTAGAAGCCAAAATTTCCACATACCATTTACATGGGAAAGTTTCTATGTGGTGGGATCAGCTAAAGAAATTTGAGCACATTAATGAGAGTAGTATCACTTGGAAGAATTTCAAGAAATATTTGCATAAGGAGTACCTTTATGAGCACTTCTATGACAAGAAAATGCAGGAGTTCTTTTAACTCGGGTTGGAAAGCATGACCATGGCAGAGTATGAAAACAAATTCTTCGGATTTCTAAAGTATGTGGGGTTTATAAAAGATGAGAAAGTGAAAATACAGAGGTTTTTAAGTGGACTACCATCCTTTTATAAAGAGAATATTCAATATGATGAACCCAGGACTTTGAATAAGACCATCGGGAAGGATAAGTACCTATATGAGAAAGGAAAGGACAAAGAGTCTTTGTAGAAATATTGGAAGGATAAGAAGGAGAAGTTTGAGCAAAGAAAGAAATGATCCAAACCTCCTTTAAATAGAAATAGCCAAAATAAAAATAAGCCAAACCATCCTGCTAACGATGAATCCAAGAGAAAAGACTCCTTGGGAAAAAGGGGAAGACCACTAATCCAATGTTGGGGATGCAAAGAAGATCACATGTACAAGGATTTCCCTCATGGAAAATACAAAGTGAAGACCAAGCAAAAAATCCAAGAGGCTACAACAGTAGAAGACATGGGAATAATATATGCAACCTTATATGATCGATAAGAAGAGTACCAATACACTATGATCGAGGTGGAAGGTAAGATCAGTAATTAGTATGTTGTTATTTTAATTGATTCAGGAGAAATTTATTGTTACATTGATCCTAAAATAGTGGATAGATTACATTTGGAGAAAATTAATCTTGAAAAAACAAGTTTGGTTCAGCTAGCCACTAGAACCAAAAGTAGAATCCATGATATGGTCAGAGGTTGTTCCATAAGTATTAATGGTGTGAATATTAATTTTGATCTAAATATTATACCATTGGGGTATTATGATATTCTAATTGGAATGGATTGGTTGGAAAAGCATCATGTTGTCCTAGATTGTCATAACAAGACATTTACATGTCTTGATGAAGAAGGGAAACAGAGCACTGTGAAAGGAGTTCCAAGACCCATTTTCATAAGGGAGATTTCAGACTTACAGTTGAAGAGATGTTTTAGGAAAGGATGTCAATTGTATGCATCCCATGTGGAGGAGATAGAAAGGACCAAAGGGCCAAGCCTTAAAGATTTTTCAGTACTACAAGAGTTTGAAGATGTATTCCAAGAAATCCCATGATTGCCACCAAAGAGGGAGATATATTTCTCCATTGATTTAGTACCAAGATCTACCCAATATCAAAAACACATTACATAATGAGTACGCCAGAATTAAAAGAATTACAAATGCATTTGGAAGAATTGTTAAAGAAAGGGTACAAGCATCCAAGTGTTTCACCTTGGGGAGCATTAGTACTCTTTGTCAAAAAGAAGGATGGGACATTGATGTTGTGTGTTAACTTTCGATAGATGAATAAATCCACTATGAAGAACAAGTACCCTCTACCCAAAGTCAATGACCTCTTTGATCATCTAAGAGGGGAAAATATATTTTCAAAGATAGACTTGAGATCAGGATACCATCAAGTAAGAATCAAGGAAGAAGACATCAATAAGACAACCTTCAGAACCAGGTATGGACATTATGAATTGGTAGTGGTGCCATTTGGACTATCCAATGCACCATCTTTATTTATGTGCTTAATGAATGGCATATTCAGAAATTATTTGGATAAGTTTGTCATAGTATTCCTGGAAGACATACTTATCTATTCTAAGTCAAAGGAAGAGAATGAACATCACCTAAGATTGGTATTGCAAGTGTTGAGGGAACATTGGTTGTATGACAATATTAGTGAGTGTTATTTTTACCAAGAACAGATCCATTACTTGGGGCACATTATTTCATAACAAGGTATAGCAGTAGATCCAGAGAAGATTGAAGCCATTAGAGGATGGCCAACACCTAGGAATGTTTCAGAAGTTAGATATTTTATGGGATTAGCTAGTTACTACAGAATATTTATAGAAGGCTTCTCGAAGATTGCTCATCCCATCACTTCTTTGCGAAAGAAGGGAATCAAATTTGAATGGACATCTGAGTGTGAAGAGAAATTTAATTTATTGAAAGAATTACTTACTAGTCCACCTATTTTAAAGATTGTTGACGCAAATGAAATTTTTTTGGTATGTACATATGCATGCAAGGAAGGACTTGGGGGAGTCCTTACACAAAATGGGCATGTCATTGGTTATGAGTCCAGAAATATTAAATAACATTATAGGAACTATGCCACACATGACTTGGAACTTGTTGCCATTGTTCACACATTGAATATGTGGAGGCACTATCTCATGGGGAAGAGATTTTAATTAAGAACAGACCATAGTGGTCTGAAATATATTTTTGAACAACCAACTTTGAATTCCAAGCAAACGAGATGGTTGTAATTTTTAAGTGAATACAATTTTGACATCAAGCATATCAAAGGAAAAGAAAATAAAGTTGTTGATGCACTTAGTATAAGAGTACATCTCATGCATGCTACAACCATTAATATGCATCAATCAAATTTAAAGAGCATAATTTTAGATGTTGTTTCTACAGATGAGCATTACCTACATGTAAAAGAAACCTTACAACAAGCAAATATACAACAAAAAATTAAAGAATATGAGATGAAGGAAGATGGATTACTTATGCATAAAAATATAATTTATGTTCCTAGTTCCGGAGAACTTAGGAATTTGGTATTAAAACAAATGCATGATGTTTTGTATGTCATACATCCCGGTTACCAGAAAACAATTGCAGTAGTAAGAAGCCAATTATTTTGGCCATGAATGAATAAAGATGTTGTTTATTACATTTCTAGATGTATGGAATGTCAGAGAGTGAAGGTTGAGCATAGGCACCCAGCAAGGTTGCTAGAGCAATTACCAATTCTAGAGAAGAAATGGGAAGTGGTAACCATTGATTTTTAAACTAAATTTCCCAGGATAGAAAGACAACATGATTCAATCATGGTAGTGATTGATAAATTGACCAAGGCTTCTCATTTTGTTCCTGTAAAAATCACTCATACCACAACTGATATTGCATAAATTTACATGAGGGAGATTTCTAGGTTGCATGGGATACCTAAGGCAATTGTTTCAGACGGAGATACAAAGTTTACTTCAAATTTATGGAGGGGATTGTTTAAAAGATTTGGCACAAATATGAAATTTAGAACAACATACCATCCACAGTCAGATGGGCAGACAGAAAGAGTCAACCAAGAAATTTAAGATGTGTTGAGAATGTATGTGATGGATAAGCCATCTAAGTGGGAAGATTACTTGCACTTGGTTGAGTTTGCCTATGATAATGGGTATCAAGATTCATTGAAAATAATCACATTTGAAGCTTTGTATGGTAGGAAATGTAATACTCCAGTGATTTGGGACAACCCAGCAGATAGAGTGGTACTTGGGTTAGAATTTCTCAAGGATATGGAAGACCAAATGGTTAGAATTAAGCATAATTTAGAGGAAGCTCAAGATAGACAGAAAATTTATGCAAATAAGAATGGGACAGCTAGAAAATTTAAAGTGGGGGAGCATGTGCTTTTAAAAGTGAATCCCAAGAAAAGATATTTGAAGTTGGGTAGTTGTACAAAGCTAGCAGCCAGATTTTGTGGTCCATTTGATATATTGGACAGAATAGGGCTAGCTGCATACATGCTTGTATTTCCTTGTTCCATGAATGTGCATAATGTATTTCATGTCTCTTTGCTAAAAAAATATGTACATGATCCTAACCATGTTATTGATTTTCATTTGATTTAGGTAGAGATAGAGGGAGACTTTTAGGTCCATACAATGTGAATATTGGATAGAAAAGTAAAAATGCTCTGGAATCGATTTATAGAGATGGTAAAAGTCTAGTAGGTAGTTATTGAAATATTGTTGAAATATTAATAATAAATGTTGTTGAAATATTGTAACTGCAAAGAGTATTCTATTTATTATTGATGTATTATTCATTAGATCAATCCCCTTTTGTGGATTGATCATGCCGGGCATTGTAAATGACCAAATCCCCTTTTGCGGATTGGTCAAACCCTAATTGTAATATGATAATTGACAATTCGTCCCCCAGGCAAATTAAAATGGTTCTAACCACTTAGAAAGAGAATTTGGCCCTGCCAGTGAAGAGACACCTCCTTTCATCACTTGTCAGTTTGTATAAATAAAGGAGGCCAATGCCTCATTTGCTCATTCACTCATTCGACCATCCAGAGCACAATTTTGGAGTTGCAGTTGAAGAAGAAGGAAGAGAGAGAGGTGCATTACTTGGGAGAGGATATTCTATAGTGTTTGGTTTATTATCTTGGCATTGTATTGGCTATCTATATTAAGGAATTTTTTGTTGGGTTTTCTCCCCCATGAGGGTTTCCCAGCATAAATGTTGTGTATCTTGTGATTGTGTTTTTCTCAGTGATCCTATCTATGTTATGGTTATCTAGTAAATTGAAAAAAAAACTAATAATTTATTAAACTCTAACATGGTTTCAGATCTAATCTAAAGAGAGCATCTTTCACAAGAAAAAGAAAAATGTCACTATTGTCGTACAAGAAAATTAGGGATTTTTATTGAAGAGTAATTTCATCCCAAAATTCATCTAGAAAAGTGCGCCTTGGCCCAAGGAACTCTTTGGCACCTTTAGTGCACCTTTTTAGTGGATAACTCCTGAAAAGTGAAACCCTAGTTTTCACCGGTACCAAAAGTACTAGAAAACCAGAAGCACCAAAAAACCAGAAGTACCAGAAAACCAGAAGCACCAGTTCAGAAATTCATTGGTCAAATTTGAGGGGGTAAAATTTGGATTTTCATAAATCTGACTGCACCATCTTACTCTCCTCAGCTAAGCACATCTATCCCCTCGATCAGAGTTTCAAAATTTGAAGTTTGAAAAAATAGGGTTTCCTCATAAAACCCTAAGTTGCAATTGCAGTTGCAGTTTCAGAATCAGTTGCAGTATCAATTGCAGTTGCAGTATCATTTGAAGTATCAGTTGTAGTACCATTTGCAATCACCCTTGAAGTTATTAAGAGTTGGTAATTATTACCACTTCTACCAGATGGTGCCACTACCTATGAATTTTATCAGAGGTATGTACTCACATATGTTTAAATAGTTAAGATTTAAAGGGTATTTGCAGGAGAAGGGATATATTGTCATAGATCTAGAAGGATCTCAAGATCCAACACATTCATAGGAATAATACAACCCAGGTTTGATTATTCTGATATGCATCTATTTATTATGACATTATTTTGATCTAGGTTGCATGTTGAAGCTATGACCATCATATTAACCTTTGGTCAAAATTAAAGTCAAGGTATTAGATGGATTAAAGTTGAGATCATAGAGTTTATTCTCTAAACCAACCTTCTGTCAAGATAGCATATTGTCCTAGTACAAAATATAGGTTGAAGAAATCACTTGTCATCTTGACTGAACGAGACTTGGAAGAAAAGAAGCACACTCATTCTTGAAAACAAGGCTCCAGGTTCTAGGTTTGATTAATTAAGTTGATAAGATTCAAAGTTGCACAAGACAAGTTGATAACTACCCTTTTATAAGTAAACACTATAGTTGAGGTAGGAGTCTTTGAAAAGTATTATACTTTGTCGCAAGTGAGCATATTGAGATGAATTATTAATGTAACAGATACAACTAACATCTCCTCTAGGAGAAACTTCTTGTGTTGATTCCAGGTTACCATGGAGGAATGTTTGATCACAACACTAGAAGAGTGTTAACCTCATTTCGTATTGTATTTCTTACTTTTGATATTTGCTTTAGACAGGTCACAAGTGATAGCTCTAAAGGAGCTAATGTGATGATTATTCATGTTTTTGTGTTATCTACTATTATCAAAAGAGTATTAGTCTTTCTTGTTGTTTTGTTGACCTTGTTTCAGGTCACAGGTGATAACCTTGAGGAAGCTATAGTGAAGGTTGCAGAAGGAAACATATTAGATGAGATATGAAGCAGACTATGTACATGACCATATACACTAATGTACCAAAGAAGATGAAGAAGAAGCTATCTTTTGAGATTTAGAGTATCTCATATGAAGATTGATTGAAAGGAGCATAAGGCTCCAAAGATGACCAAACATTAGAATAAGAACTCACAGCAGAATTATTCAAAGGTTAATGAAGCCACCTTGACGAGAAAAAGAACTTGTTTGAAGCCTGACTCTGTGTTTCATATTTAGACTTGGTATTAAACACCAAGTATACCATGTAAGAGATGATGAAGTCCTTGTAGACTCAGAATAAATCGAGAGTAAGCCTGATCTCAGAAAGGATCAGATGAAGAGACAACTTCCAGAACTGGGAGACAGATGCCATGAGAAGACTAGATTGTAGCTTCATAAAATTCTAGGAGATATGAAATATCCTGGGAAGATTCCCTTGTTTCAGTAACAGAGAAGGAAGCCAGTCAGAAATACTAGGATATGGATTCTTCCATGAGAATAGAAGATAAGTTTGTATTCACTTCCAATATTGATCTATATAGATCAAGCATGTTGCAGATGTACAAATCCTTATGTGTGTCTAGAGGATTCTCCCAACAAGAGGGAGAAGACTATGACGAGACACTTACTCCAGTAATTGAAGAAATAGTTCCAATATTTATGAAGACAACCAGAACAACCATGATTCATATATAGTATGAGATGCAGAGGAAGAAATCCCCATATTTAAAATTGAGTGGAAGTTGGTGCATCACATTAGTTGGGTCATGGAGATATGACTTACAATCAAATATAGAGTTACCTCCATGAAAGAAGAAGAGCTACCTTCAGTATTAGTTATTGAGCCACTCTCGGTTTCAGATGAAGTTGTTGTCATGATAGAATAAGAGGAATTACTCACAGATTTCAGCAGCCACAATGAGAATGAAGCAGTCATTCTCAGCTTCAGAGAAGTTGCAGGTGCAAAGTCCCAGTTCTAGAAGGAATAGTTGCAGAAAGAGGAGAGGACATACTCTCAGGCAGTGAGACAGATAGTGCTTTGCAAAGAGCACATAGAGCCAGCACATGATTGTGCAGATTGAATTGTAGCTGAGAAAGTGTACTAGATTGGCACAATATAATGAGAAAATTTGATTTGAAGATTGAATATAGAAATAATTATGTATGTCAGTTGAACGAAGCTCTGTACGTGTTGAAGCAAGATCCTAGAGCTTGGTATGGAATAATTGACAGTTTCCTAATGAGCTTGGGATTTACCAAGAGTAAAGTTGATTCTAACCTTTATCTCAAGGTTATGAATGATGACCCATTGATGTTACTACTATATGTAGATGATGTATTCTTGAAAAGATGAATAAAATCTCATCACAGATTGTAGAAGAAGCTCGCTACAAAGTTTGATGGAAGACCTAAATGCATTATTTCTTAGGTCTTGAAGTTTGGCAGAGCACAGAGAATATCTTCCTTAACCAAGGGAAGTATGTAGTTAAAATGAAGAGGTTTGACATGTTGAAATGTAAATCCATGTACACACCCATGGAAATGAAGTTGAATCTCCTAGTAGATACCTCGTTAGAATTGGTTGATTCTACTCTGTAAAGACAAATTATTGGTTCAGTGATGTATCTGACGAATACTAGGCTAGATATACATTTTTCCTTGAGTCATTATTTGGCAAAACCCAAACGTGTTCACATTGTTGCTGCAAAACATATGTTGAGATACCTTAAGGGTACGTTGGATTTTGGTCTCTATTATACTAGAGATCATGACCTCAAACTGAGTGGTTACACCGATTCATATTGAGCTGGAAGTGTTTCTGATAGAAAGAGCACTTCAGGATGTTGTTTCAATCTAAGGTCAACCATGACTTCATGGCAAAGTAGGAAGCAATCAAGTATTTCTCTCGGCATGGTAGAAGCGGAATACATTATTGCATGTTATGCCAGTTGTGAATCCATATAGCTTCGGATGTTGTTGACAGATCTATTTGATCTGGATACGGAAGCCACTGTGATTCTATGTGATAACCAAGTTGTATAAAGATGATGGAGAACCATGTGTTCCATGATGAGTCTAAACACATAGAGATATGATATCATTACATCCATGATATGGTGCAAAGGGGCACCATAAAGCTTCAGTATGTTAGCACAGATGAAAAGGTTGTTGATGTGTTGACCAAGCCTCTATCTCATGTAAAGTTTGAGCACTTTCGAGATAAGCTTGGTGTAGTCCGAAAAGACCTCCCTTGAAAGGGGTAGTAGCATTGAGTTGCCAGCCTTATGTTGTGATTCCATCATTGTGCCATGATGATGTTCCAACCTCGTGCTGTGATGATGTGTCAGCCTCATGTTGTGATGATATACCAACCTCGTGCAGTGATTCCAGCTTCATGATGATGATGTTTTTCCATCCTCGTGTTGTGATGCCAACTTCATGTTGATGATGTGTCTCCAGCATCATGCTATTATTCCAGCCTCGTGGTGATGATGTTGTGTTGTCAGTCTCGAGTTGTGATGCTAGCTTCATGCTGAAGATTCTCATCCTAGTGTTGATGTTGATGATGCTCCAGCCCTTGTGTTGTGTTGTTGTTGTTATTGACGATAATGTATAAGTGTTATACTAATCCATGTCGATGAAGATGATGATGATGATGATGATGATGTTATTTCATATTTCATGTTGAAGATGATGATGATGATGATGTTATTTCATATTTCATGTTGAAGATGATGATGTTAAATTAGCCTCATGCTAAAGAAGATGATGATGTTACTTTAGCCTCACGCTAAATATGATGATGATGTTACCTTAGCCTCATGTTGATGAGGATGATGATGCTACTCCAGCTCCATGATGTGAACAATTATGATGAGAAAAACTTCCAATGATTTATAGATATGTCTGTCATTGGTCCAGATGTTGTTGATGTTGTTGCCCTCTCTCTCTCATGATGATGTTGAAGAACACCCTTCTTGTTAAGGGGGAGACTTGTTGAATTATTGTAACTGCAAAGAGTATTATATTTATTATTGATGTATTATTCATTAGATCAATCCCATTTTGTGGATTGATCATGCTAGCCATTGTAAATGACCAAATCCCCTTTTTTGGATTGGTCAAACCCTAATTGTAATATGCTAATTGAGAAGTCACCCCTCAGGCAAATTAAAGTGATTCTAACCACCCAGAAAGAGAATTCATCCCTGCTAGTGAAGAGACACCTCATTTCAACACTTGCCAGTTTGTATAAATAAAGGAGGCCAATGCCTCATTTTCTCATTCACTCATCTGATCATCCAAAGTGCAAGTTTGGAGCTGCAGTTGAAGAAGAAGGAAGAGAGAGAGGTGCATTACTTGTGAGAGGATATTCTCTAGTGTTTGTTTTATTATCTTGGCATTGTATTGGCTATCTATATTAAGTAATATTTTGTTGGGTTTTCTCCCCCATGAGGGTTTCTCAGGATAAATTTTGTGTATCTTGTGATTTTGTTTTTCTCAGTGATCCTATCTATGTTATGGTTATCTAGTAAATTGAAAAGAAACCTAATAATAGCTTAAACTCTAACAAATACATCATTGGTTTCTAGACGGGAAAGCACAAGAGTTATAGGGGGTTATGATTCCACAAGAGAGGGGGATTGAGGGGTTAATTACTTATTTTATATTTTATTTACCCATTTTTATTTTAATGGAGAATATCAGTTACATGAGATTCTTGGGGGAAGGCCATCTGGTTCTCTAATTCCAATAATTATATAAACCCATCTTTGGTCTGTTTGGAGGATTCACTCTCTCACTCATTGTTCATTGTTCAATATGTTCTCTCTCCATTCATTCTTTCACCCACTCTTCATTCCTCATTCATTTGATCTTGGATTGGGAAAGAAAAATGAATTGTGGAGAGGATCCATGGTTTGGTTGGCAGTAATGACTGTTGGTGTATTCCAACCATGAATTAATGCCTGAATGTCTGAGATGCATTGGCATGTATTAATGTTTTCCCATAGTTGTGAATCCTAAGAGTCCCAACATGGAGATTATTGACCAAATGAATTGGATCCTTGGAAGGAGGTGGATGGCCTGAGCAACTATATGGAAGAGAAGGGGGTCCATTCTCTTGGGTTGTGCAAGTTGGGTAGAAGAGAGTTGGTGTACCTTGGATTATTGTGTGTGCTAATAATCATGTGAGAACTTGAGTGATGTCTAGTTTGGGAAGCTGAGTGACACTCTGGAACCGTCCTTGTGGATTCATAGCCCTGGCTCAGGGGTGACGTTTTTATTGAGACTTGGAACAACAGTGTCTATGGTTGGGTGGAATGTCCTTGTTCTGTAGCCAGTATACCATTTGTAAGTAGAGGTTTCCGTCGGAGACGAAGAATCCCTTGCGGGAGTTCGATGAAACTTGCTGATGCTTGTGGCCCGAGACCCGGAGGAACTTTTACTCGGACATTGACTTCTTGCTTTGTTGTCTCTTCCTTGCAGTAATTAATCGGGATAAAGATCCACCGATATAGACACTTGCTTCACCCGTCTCTTCCTTGCTAGGTTCCTGTGCGGCGTGCTTTCCCACCCCTGGAGAAGATCTACTCAAGCCAGCTCAGTCTTTACGACTCGTCTTCAGCCTACAATGCTTCCCTAGCGGCCACTTGCCTAAGCGGGTCTTATGCTACCAGCTTTCACTACGGCTTATCAGACTGCTCTGGAACCTTGGTTCACCCCTTTATCCACGGCCAAGTACTAACAGCATCCTTCACACTACATCAGACTTGCACTCGGACGCAAAGCAATAGGTATTTTAGCAAGATTAATCAACTCAGAATATGGCTGCAATAGACAGATACAAGAATTGCAGTTCTAGCGGAAGCTTTTGAATGAAAATTAGAGTATTATATTCATTAGCCGAAAACGGCTATCGGGTATTACAAATTTGGGCTGGAGGCCCTGATATCTCTCTCTGACAGACTCACAGACACTCTGGACAGACTCATATACTTATATCTGAGATCCACTTTAGGTTCGTGCTGGCCGAGCCAGAATCATGCAGGCTTTTCCCCAGATCCTAAGACAGAAAGACACAAAGCGCAAGAGAAGGGTGCTAGTCGACTTCAGACTCTAAGACTCTAAACTCTCAAAGTGCGAAGTGAATGAAATGAGAGTCTCATCCTCCTTATATAGGAATGAGGAGGAGACAAGCACCAATCTTTCGGATAAGAGAAGTGACTCGAGGCCCCATATGTTGGCCACCATAAGGAATCACAAGGATACTATTCTATCCGATGGATGCATTATTGTACTCAAAGCAGGGTAGTCACGCAGGATTCCCTGAAAAGACTAAAGTAAAGGGTCCCAACGAGGTATCGTGCAAGAGTCTCGTATAGGACGGACCGACAAACTTTTATTGACATGACTTAAAATAGTAATCATGTGAGATGTGAATCAATTTTCACCAACAGTCGGAGAAGTTCTCCGAGTCTTCATGATTACTGACACGACTAAGACTTATGTACATTTTTACACTGTGGAGTTGATATCGACAACCCACAGAAAACGGATGACACTACTGTCGGTCATCAGGACATATGAATCCTCAATCAATCTGGAGGATGGTCCCACTGATTAAAGTTATAATTGTATGGATCCCAGTGCATAGTGTATACTTGTCGGAGTAGTATGGGATCTTCATCAGTGGTGTCTGGATCCTCGAGCATGAATTTTGTTCGTAGGGCCCATGGATGCTTTTCTTCTATGAAAATATGTAAGAACTCATTTTCAGAATATAAGTCTGAAACAGTCCTTATTCTTCTGTGCCATGGTTCGAACATGCTGACGGTTTCAGGAACTTGAGGATTAACATTGACAGGATTTAAACCAAAAGTTTCCCACCATTCGAGCAGCCAATTTGGTTCTTCATACTCTCAGAACATGTGAGCAAATCTGATTTGAGTATAAAAGAACTCCATTCTTCCTTTCCATAGAAAGGCATTATACCAGCAAGTTTTGTACTGCTCATAATTTAATCCATGCACTGTATTTTCAGGATCTCCTTCTGGCCATTCTGCAACATCTCTCATATGATTTATTTGAAAAGAATGGTAAAGAGGTGATCTGCACTAGCTCCGAAGATTGTGATCATACCATTGTGTTTCTGCAACCCGAAGTCTAGACAAATCTCTTAAATCAATGAGTTTTTCTCGACTGGTTCTGATAATATCCAAATTCATTTGGTCGAGAATGTGTTGTGGAGGAAGTACTGTGGGAGAAGTATTCCTTGTGAACCCAGGGAGTCCTAATTCAACCCTTTCAGAACCCCTTAGCATCCATGTAGGGTGCCAATTTCCTTTGAAATCTTGCCAAGGAGTATGTTCATCATAATGGTGCAGCTCAGCTCTGCCTGTCTGATTATTAAATAATTTCACATACAAATTGCAGTTTAAATAGCCAAGTTGCCAACTCTTATCTGTGACAAACGGGAGTTGAACTCTTTTGGGAGACTTACCCATGATTGCTGGAATAGTAATGAAATAACCAGATTCTGAATGGTCGGTATAAGAACCATGAGGATGCACAAGGGATAAAAAGGGAGTTCCTAGGATACAATCCACTGGACATTTTCCCATGTAAAACCTCATACCAATACTGTATTCTTCAAATAGAAGATTTACTCTGGATACTTCATACTTAAAATCCACATTATTATTTCCTAGCCCAGTGCATGTTCCAAAGCTAGGAGACCAAAACTTCACAGGGATTTTTTCATCATTTAGCGGGTTTATATCAGACCCTGTATCAATCAAAGCAATTAAAGAAAACTGGCTACCAGAAATTTCCACACTTATTTTTACATAGTATTTCTTGTAGGAAATAGGTAAAACCTGCATGTTGGTGAATGCTGTAACCATGCCCTGAACAGGAGAATCAGGAATTGCTTATTCATTTGGAGCATCTTCCAAATCTGGAGGATTTGGTTGATATACTTCTATCAATTTTTCGATCTGTTGTCTTGCCCATGTATCCTCAAATGTGCCAAAATCTAACTGATGTTGGATACTGTTATTCTGTTCCTTCAACTCTAAGACTTCTTTTTGTAAAGATTGAACCTGCTTATATAGATCAAGCATGGAAAGCTCTTGTGGCTTAGGTTCTCTATTAAATTTCATATAAGTCTTGATGTTCTTATCATAAGAAGCATCTAGGAACAGAGGAGGCTTTCTTTCTTCAGAAGTAGAACCCTTTTGCATGGTTTTAATATAGGTTTCTAAAAGGGCTTTCTTCATGGGGCCTTCAGGGAGACCTTTTATATGGGAAAGCATTAAAGATTCTTGATTCTGTTTAAAAGCATGCATACAGACCTTGAGTTTTTCCACAGGTTTAGACTTTGGAAAGTCTGAAATACTACTAGATTCTGTACAAGAACAGAAAAAGGGATTATCACACTGGCACACAGTATTTACAACAAACTCGGAATCGGAAGAGGAGGAGGAGGAATCATTAAAATATTCTACACAGGAAGCATTTTCATGTTTAGGAAAAGGATGGTGAGGACAATCATTAGTGTCATGGGTAGGATCTCTGCATCTACTGCAACCAAACCTGACATGTCTGGTTTGCTGTTCTTCTGCTGCTCTCTTTGCTCTGAATTCATTTTCTCTTTGTTCAGAGAGCTTTCCTTTACCTTTCCTAGCTGCTTCATTTTCAGGACAAGAAGCTGCAGTGTGCCCAGCTTTCCCACATATCCAACAAATAAGGTTCTGCTTAAGCTCATCTTTATGAGTTCTGAGATGGATATCTTTGGGATCATAATAATGAGAACGCGGGAACCATTTATAATAACCCTTACCAGGGCTCTGAGATATAGCTCTTCTTCTTTCAGGGCTATAAGATTTAGATCTTCCAAAGCCACCATGGTTCCTTTCTCTCTTGACAAATTTTCTGCTTCTTCTGGGCTGTAAGTCTGTGTTAAAAATTCCATATTGCTCACAAACAAACTTCTGGTCAGGCAAATAAGAAGACTTTGATACAGATTTTTGTATTTTTATATTTGTACATAGTCCTAGCAGTGTTTTAGTAATAATAGAATATATTTCTCCCCAAGTATAAACTTCATAAGGCATGAGAAATACATCTGACATCTTTAAATAGTCCACAAACCTACTAGGAAGTGCTGCCATGTACACTTGTTTCCAGAGAACATTCTTGCTTTCTTTTACTTCATATATTCTCTGTGTCCATTCTTGATGAAACTGCTCGTATTCTGACATTTTTCTGCATTTCATGTTCATCAAGACAGTTTCATGCTTTTCTGAGATCTCAGTCTCAGTGCCACACCAATGTTCTAGAATGAGTGCAGTAATTGCACCAATCATGTTACTCATTGGAGTCCCATCAGTATGGTAGACTAAGTCTCCGTGTTCATCCTTTAGAGATTCTTCTTCCAACTTCTGAAGCATGAGAGGAGAAGAAATGGTCTCCCACCATTTGCTCAAAGAACCTGTGAAGCATTGGATTAATCTTTTACATGCTTCAACCTCACCTTTCCCTTGCATACACATAATTTTATATGCGACAAGCATTCTGTCAATGACTTGTCGAATCTGACCAACTGACAAGTTATCCACATTCCATTCTTGATACCAGTCATTTGCATAAGACATGGAGTCTGGCAATGAACCTTTACCAACTAGGTCAGGGGCTGAAGCTCTACTGAAATGAGGGTTATCAGAAGTAGATTTTTTGATAGATACAAGAGAAATAGGGTCTTCTTTATCAGTCTTTGAGGATTCTGGAGGAAAGAAAATAGAACACTTTTCTTTAAGGGAAGACTTAGCAGGATTATATACAGGTTGTACAGGAGAGACTATAGACAGAGGGGGAGGAGCTCTGAGAAAAGCGGAAGGGACTGGTTTTTCTGATTTCTTCTTGGTTAGGTCAGTAAGGGATTTACCAATGGAACTTAAGGTTGATTCTAACTCTTCAATTGTTTCTCTTTTCTCAGTGGTTTTATCACTGACTTCTGAAAGTACCACTTCTATCTTGGAGTCCATCTTTTCTAGCTTTTCTTGGATGTGATTTGTAGAATGGACTATAGTATTAGTGGAGACTTGTAAGTCAATGAACTGCTCAGGCTTTATACTTTCTACTGTCTGGTATACCTGAGTCGCCATGCCTCTTAAGGCTGTATTAGTCCAGTTTATCTACTCCGTAAGACTCTGGACTCTTTTATCAATACCAGACAGCTGATTACCAGTATCAGGGAGTAGAGGGACTG